>CAWUFW010016697.1:0-296669 GCA_963921515.1 Calotriton arnoldi | reverse complement strand
CAAAGAAAGGAGTATGCAGTTCCTAAGGAGGCTGACAGTAACTTGGGAGTGTGTACAAATAACTGGCTACCAAGAAGGAGGATGGGGAATCCCTCCTTTCGGAATTAGGGCCCTCACACACCCAGCCCGCTGGGTGTCATGCTTCATCATTGGGCATGCTCCTCGTCGGGTCGGCGCTGCAATACCCGACGGGCACCCTCAGTGGGGGCTCTTTGGCGGAGATCTTTTTTCCTTGCCGTATGGTGAGTGTGTGTGAGGGGCCCTAAAGTGTAGAAGTGTTGTGTTGTGGTTTCTAAAAAGACCAAGTGAGTTAAAACAGGGAGAGGGAGGATCAGGGCCACTAATTTAATAATCCTGTCTCCCACCCTGATTAAAAGGAGTGATGGCGACTGTCTATAGTGATGTTATAGGCAGTTGCTCTATGCTTCATGCGGTCAACATGTTTCTTGCCCTGGTTGTCCCAAGAAGGATCAGGCGGCAATTCTTCAGGACCTAATAAGAAAATTGGAATCTACACTAAGTGGCTGATAATGAGGTCTAATAACCTAGATATTACCAGTCTGATAGCACCAGTGGCGTGTGATGTCCATGGGTGCGGTAGCCAATCTACAATAAAAGTAACACAAATATAAAAAACAAACAGTTACTCACAACATGACTAATCCTATGAGGATTGTCTAATAGCCAAAGCATGTCAACGGCATCCATAAGCTTTACCATTGAATATAGTGCGAGCTTCCTATGGAATTTCTGGCATTACGTGTGAAATAATAACTTGTATTAACAACGCATGTGGTACACTAAAATTCGTTAAAAAGGCACTGTGGCAGCGGAGCAACAGAATAAAGTAAGGTCAAAAGCAAGTCACAATTAGTATCGGATGCGGCCACTCACCTATAATTTATTCAAGACTGGCCCCATCGGGTAGCGGCATCAAGTGGACACGTTAATTCAACATGTGTCCTAAAAAGTAGGGGAACAAGGAGGGAAAGGGGGGGAAAAAGGGAGGGGGAAGAGGGTGTGTCAGGGGATCCAAGGTAAGTATAAACCTTGTCTAGAGACCTTATTGGGATGAAGGTAGACCCAGCGTTCGGTTATAGCATGTGTGGGGCGTCACGCTCGAGATCAGCAGATCGTGCAGTGCACCACCAAAGGGTCAGTGCACCATGGTCCCAAATGCTAGCAGGTCAGCGCAAGGGCGTGGTCCGGGCGGTATAGGATCCTTAAGGGATCCATCGCTCGACTCCGACCCACAGTCCCGGTGCCGTGTCCGCCAGTAAATGAAACTCCTGGAGCATGTTGCCCTCAGTTAGTACGCTGCCGGTTCCCTAAAACGTAGGTAACCCTTCCGTCGTCAGCGAGGTGTTTGCTGCTAAACACCTTAAGCGTTGGTGGGTCTTACCTTGGTAGTAGCATCGGAGATAGTCAAGTGGTCAATACTCACAATAACTCGCGCCCACTCGGCGGAGGACCTAACCTGCAGTGCCGGTTCCGGGAAGGTAACTGCAAGCCCGGTTCCGGCTGCTGATATCCCAGCGGAATTGACGCACAATTAGGAGCGTCAGCAACGTGGCGGGAGAACCTGGGGTGCTGACCAACTAACTTCCTTAGGAGTTCGCGTGGCGGCCATGTTGGAGGGGGAAGAAGCTCGCAATATGGAGCGCCATCTTGGAGTGATACTTAGGTGTTCGCATGTCAATATATCAGGAATGGAGTGTCATGTCGTACTTCGAAGTAATAATGTTGCCAAGGCCAAGGTAGACTAACATGGTGCCAACCATGGCAAAGCTACTTCCTGTGGGGGCTCGGGAGGTATTACATACGGTTCGCAAACTGATGATCTAGTTGTGTTAGTTAGTTTACTCCTGCTATGTGGGTGCCGTATGCACTCATACTATGTCGGGCTCACTTCTATAGGGTGATTATTAAAAATGAGTTCTTCTAAATTGACATCCAGTGTGGAAAAGAGATGTTCAATAAACTCGTAGAGAGTGGTGCCATGTACTAAAAGCAGTATAAGAGTATGTGGTGCATGTGGATGTCGCGTGTCAGGATTCCCGAAATCTCAAGAGGAGCGGGGACCCTTCGTCGTGTTACTAAATAGGTTCTATCCCAGAATGGTAACTGGATGATTTATCTCCCAGATTGGTGGTTGCTCAGGGTGCTCCAGGGGATGTCCTAGTTTAGGCCATTCCTATCTGTGCCCAGGCGGTGTACCCATCGCTGTTCGATTCTAAATAGTGCATCAGGGGTGATGGATGTGTGTGCTTCCAGGATCACCCACCTTAGTGTGTTGCAGGTATGTTGGCTTGTTAAGAAATGGGTATACAGTCGTGTTGTGGTTTTGTGACACCTGATGTTGCTCTTATGTTCTGTTATACGGGTTTTGACTGGTCTTGTAGTCATCCCCACGTACGCGAGGTCACATGGGCAGGATAATAGGTAAATGCAATTAGCAGTGTTGCAGTTGGTATGTTTCCTCATCTTCCAAGTGAAATTGTTGGCAAAAGTTATTTCCTTGGTGAGTTTAGTTTGGGGGCACACTGCACAGGATCCGCAAGGGTAGTGACCAGTGACAGGAGGTAAGTCCCATAGGCATCTTTGGCTCAGTACATTTTTGGATCTGGGTCTGGTGTGTATCAGTAGCTCCTTCAAATTGTTCGTTCTTTTGAATGCAAATCTAGGGGCTGGCAGTGTCAAATCGCCTGTGTTCAGAATGTCCCAATGTTTGCGTATGATGTTCCTAATCTGGCTAGAGGCAGGGGTGTAAGAGGTTACGCATGTGATCGCCTCAGTGGGATTCTTGTCAGTTTTCTCCAACAGTGCCTCTCTATTATTGTTCCTGGCTCTCTTCATGGCCATGGAGACTGTCTGTTGTGGGTATTCTTGCTTGCGTAAATCTGATGCTAGTTTAATAGCTTCCACCTTATAGTCCTCGACAGAGGTACAATTCCTCCTGATACGGAGAAATTGTCCGAATGGTAAATTGGTTTTGAGGGCCCTGGGTTGGTGACTGCTGAAGAGTAAGAGACTATTGCAGTTGGTAGGTTTCTTGTATAGTGTTGTGTTCAAGGTACCTGAAGACAGATTGATGTTCAGGTCCAGAAAGGGTACAGTGGAATCAGAGATGGTATGGGTGAACTTAAGATAGGGATTCAGAGTGTTAATCCACAGACAAAAGTCTTCACAACTACTTCTGTCTCCCTTCCAGAAGACTAGAATGTCATCAATGTACCTCTTCCACATAATCAGGTTACCTGAGTAGGGGTTGGATGGATTGAAGATAGATCTGGACTCAAATGCTGCCACGTAAATACAGGCCACACTAGGAGCGAATGTGCTACCCATGGAAGTGCCCGGTGTTTGGTGGAAGAGTTTCTTGTCATATTCAAAAAAGTTCTCATTTAGGGCCAGGGTAGCACACTCCATCACAAACGGTATTGGTGTCGGTGATGTCCAGTCTGAAGAGCTAAAGGCATCTTCAATAACCTCTAAGGTGGCACGTTGGGGTATATTCGTATAAAGTGCTTCCACGTCTAGGGTGACTAACAAATCAATCTCGCTCTGACGTGGGAAGTCATCAATAAGCCGTAGTACAGACGTGGTGTCAAGGAGGAAGGCTGGTGTTTGTTTCACTAATGGCTGGAGGAAGTGATCACAGAACTTGGATAGTGGTTCCAATAGTGAACCTATCCCAGAGACTATGGGGCTCCCAGGGACTGGATTCATACCCTTGTGTATTTTAGGGAGGATATAAAAGTATGGTGTTTTAGGGTCTTTTGTCACCAGGAAATCCGACTCTTTTTAGTGATCCACCTCTCTGTTTCTGCTGTAAATGCCATAGTTGATATTATGGTGGAGAGCCTTTTGGTGGGGTTCTCGCTGATGGGGGTGTAATATCTGTCGTTATTGAGTTGGCGGAGACATTCAGTGTCATAGTCACAAGTTGACATTATGACGGTAGCTCCCCTTTATCTGCTTGCTTGATAGTTATTGAGGGATCATCATCCAGTGATTTTACAGCTGCCCATTCCGCATTAGAAAGGTTCTTAAAGGGGGGATTGGATGTAATGTCTTTGAGGTCCTTGAGCACAGCTTGCTCGAAGGTCAGGACCTCATTAGGTACCATGCCACTCTTCGGTGTAAAGGTAAACGGGTTGCGTAGCCCTGTATCGTTGTTGTTAGGTGAGGGTCTGTCTTGGAAGAAAGCGTTCAGTCTGACTTTGCGAAAGAGATTGTGGATCTCGCATTGGTCTCTGAACCTGTCATGTTTGGGTGTCGGTACGTAACCAAGACCTTTCTGGAGAATGCCATGCTCTATCTCAGTCAGGTTTCTGTGGGAAAGATTAATTACTAATTTCTTTTCCCTTTCGTCATTCTCCGTGTCTCTACGGCATTCTGAGATTGTTCCTGCCAGTGCACTTGCTTGGCGTTGCCTCTTCGCCGCCCTCTTCCTCTGCCCCAACCTCTTACTAAAAAAGGTTGGTTGTTGCCGTGGAAGAATGGTTGTGGTCCATGTGGGTATCCTGGAGGTCCTGGTGGGAACCCTGGGCATTGCCACATAGGTGGACCCTGGTAGGGTGGCATAGGGTAGTTGTGGTAGGTCGGGCGTGCTGCACGTCTGGAGGAGTTGCTGACCCAACTTCCTGTGCTGGAATCACTATTTGAAGAGGAGCCTCTCCTTGTGTCAGTCGCGCTTTCATCTGAGGAATAACTGGTTTTGTTAGAAGTAAAGTCAGCCTTAAGGTATGGGTAGACTTTCTCTTTGTCAAACCTGTTAATGTCCTTCTGTAGTTTGCTGATTTTTTGTTTCATCAGAAACTCCCTACTCTCACTGATTTCATGGTTGATCTCGGTCAGTTTACACTTGAATATAGTGTTTTGAATGGCGGCCTTCAAGTTGCCTTCAGCTAGTTGTATTCGTGCAAGGAGAGCATCAGCTATCCTTTTTGCGGTATTGATGATTAGAATAAGTAGGTCCCTAGTGCACTTCCATGACACCAGGGACCATTCTTTCTTGAACACAGGGTCATCCAGAAAGAGGCGAGGAAAGTTGTTCACAATCAAGCCGTTAGGGGCGATGTTGGCCCGCAAGTATTCCGTCATTAGGACTCCATGGAGGGTGGTTTTGAGCCATTATTTTTTGAGCGAACTAAGGAGAGCCCAATCCTCAGATTGGCTCCCTGTTGCTGAACTGCCCTCAGTACCTAGGATCGATGGTGTCCTTAGAATTTCTGCTGCCACATCCTCACCGAAACTCAGACCCTGAGTTTCATCCATCTTGATAGGATGTCGGGGAAGATGTTTACTAAATGAATAATAGAGTAATGATTGGTCCAGGTAACGTGGTTCATGCTACTGGTAACCTCAGGTCTCACGGTTATGCAACCGTGCTGATTATGCTAACAACAAGGAGAGACAAAAAGGGCTTTGAAGGTCCAGCATACGTGCCCTAATACTAATATCAAAGAAAGGATCTTCTAAATAACCACTCATGACAGCAATGGATGGGGCTATTGTGGGTCTTACAAATATTGACATCTCAGAACATCCTTAGGAACGCCCAAGTTAGTGTCATTTTATTTTTTTAAATAACACAGTTCACATTTTTAAGGTTTAAATATGTTTATTATAATTTTCATTTAATTCTGTTTAAACCGAATACATTCAAGTTGGGCTCATTTAAAAGGTCACTGCATTACATTTATTATGTTAAAAATGCCAACTCTTGCAGCTTAAAGGGAATTACTTCTTAAATTAAAATAACTTTATTCTTTAGTACTAAGATCTGGAAACAAACATATTAGTGCTTCATAGATTTAGCATGCTTTCATTTGTACATATGCTCGTATATGCCATACTACAAATAAAATGTTCTAATGCAAGACATATTACATTTTATATACAGAAAAAGAACCTTGCCTAGGAGCATGATGATCAAAAAGTGGATAATGTGGGGGATCAGGAGTATACCAACTACTATGTGCCTCAGTGCTTAATTTGTAAAATATTAAGTGCCAGGGCTCTGACCATGAGGTCACTGCAGCTTGAACCACCCATCACCCTTGTCATCCCTGCCAAAACAACTACTAACCATCTCTTTCGCATGTAAATGCGACCGTTCAGATTATTCCAGGTCCCCAAAGCTAAAGGAATGGCTGGGGAGGCAGGTATTAGCACTATTTTAATGTATATTGTATTGCTAAACAACCATTGTTCTGCTCATCTCTAAATTAGATGAGCAGCACCACCATGTGGTAGACTGTTCTAAGTATGGTGTTGACAATTGTGTGCCGGTGCTGAGCACCGGAAACCAATTAAGTGCCGGTGCTGAGCACCGAAAAGCACCAGCTCAAATTAAGCACTGATGTGCCTCCAGCAATGTAAATTACACATACACAAAAACTGCCTCAAATACATCCATCTAGATTTACTGGCAATGTACAGGAAACTACAGGATCTAGAGCAAACGTTTATGTCCAGAGACTCAGAAGGCAAAGATTCCTACGACTATGGCCACAAATTCCAACAAGACCTGATGATAGATAGGTGCCACATAATATAGAGTGAGATTTTTAAAATTGAGCCAGCAATGTTAGACATTTAAACAAAACAATTTGATGCCATTAACATGTTAGGACGAAACATCGATGAAGGCATGTCTTCTACAATTAACAGAATTGACAATTTGATTGAAACTATGAAGTCATTATGTGATTCTATAGTTGTTGAGATACAGCAAAAAAACAAAAGACATTAACATGCTGTGTTTAAAATGCAAAATTTGGGTAAAAATATGGGGAAATTGACAGCGGTGACAGGGATACTCAGTCTAACCATTCATACTCAGCAAGAAATTGCAAGAAATTGCACACTGTGGAAAAGATATTACTAATCGTTTAGGGTAGGTAACAAGTCATGTCATGTCTTGAATTTTTGAAAACTATGCAAACACATTCTAGTGGTCCTGCTACCTCTCCACTAGAAAGTGAGGAAGCTTCTTGCCATAATAGCATAAATGTGTCTGAGGTCTAGATGGCATATTTACTATGGTTTCATGCAATGCAGTACAGCAAGGGAACTTGCTGTGCTGCATTGCATGAAAGGGAGGGAGCAGAAATGCTCCATATTTACAAAGATATGAAACATTACCGTACTCTCCTTGAACTGGTGCACTGTGTGATGCCTAGCGCCAACGCAGGTACTCTTACAACACAGAGCAAGGTTCCTGCATTATCGGCAGAGTAATTTTTGTGCAGGAAGGAATACCTTCCTGCACATAAAGAGTCCAAAGAGGCATTTTCCTCTTTCTAGATGTGCTGCAGAATACATCACGCATAGAAAGACGAAATATTGAGAAGAAAAAAGGTTTTGCCTCCTTGTCATGACGTCCTCTGGGAGGGATACCTATGTGATGCAATCTCAGGCTTACAAACCTTTGTAAATCTGGAATTGTGTCAAATCCATGGGTGAATGCACGGGAACACCCATGCTCCACCCATGGAATGCCTACCAGCTCAAAATGTAATATAATGCAGGACAAGCCACTGCATTGTGATGCATTTATTTATAAATCCACACAAGGTGGCGCAAATCGTCCCTTGCGTGGCTTTGTAAATGTGAATTAAGGAATCGTGCTGCCTTGTGTCATCTTGCTTGATACAAAGTCAACACAACTCTATTATAAATCTGTTCCTAGGTGGACACGCAGTCAGGCTGCAGATTTATAAGTAGATATGTTGCAAAGTAATCTAGAAAGGCCCACTCCCAGCAAGCAAAAGAGAGGAATTAAATAATTTATTTTTGAAATCCAAAGCAAAAATATATTGTTTGCACTACTGAGCCTTTGAATATTTTGTTAATAAGAAAACTGTTTTTTACACTCCAATTTATGTGACTTCACATTTCCTGTGAAAAAATATGGAAATAAATATTACTTTTCTGCATTTTTACTGAGAGTACTTCATTTTACATTGCATGCATGTGTTTGAATAGATGTTTCTTATAAAAACAAAGGTGTGTATGTATATGTCTCTGCCTTCCATCTGCTGCTCTGCTGGCATCTTGGGATGGGTTTGGTGGTGGATGGTCTTCCTCTTTATCAGAGCTGTTCTGGCTTGGCTGCATCGGAAGCCCCTTCCTTGTAGCTGTATTGTGCAGCATAGCCCACAATTCCACTATTTTGCATGCCACTAGACGTAAATATTGGAGTGCTCCTCCACTCTTACAAAGGGAGTGAAACGCCACCTTAAGCAGCCCAAAGGTCTGCTGATACAGCCCTTGTTCACTTTTGGGCAATATTTTACCACGTTGGCTTCTTCTAGATGCATTGAGGTTTGTGGTCATTATTATCCATGTGCATACTGCATAGGCTCTGTCACTTAAGTCAACAAAACATACTATTAAAACCACAACTACATTGTATGGATTAATAAATCTCAATCTAGAAAATTCCAAACATCTAAAAGAAAGACATCCCCATTGTTTCCTCTTGCAAGCTGGTTGTATAGAGCAGAGTTATGGAATATATAGGAGTCATGAGTGGAACCAGGAAATTAAGCCACCAGGTCAGTTATTGAAGAGTCAGTATTGCAAACTATCTGAATGCTTAAGAAGTGCTGGCTCTTCTGATTCTGGTGTAAAATTTCAGTAGCACAAGGAGGGAAAAGAAAGCATGTGTGACATCCACACAGCCTTTACAAACCCCTCCTGCTGTAGCAACAACCCTGATAGCTTCTTGAGGCTAAAAGGTGTAGGCAGCAACGTAGCTGAAAGTATGTGGGGATAGAAACACTGCTGTGTGTCCTTCAACAACACAGGGTATAATTCAGAAATGAAATCCACAATAAGTGTGCTGCTGAGCCTAAACTTGTATTATATCTCCTCCTCAGTCTACTGAAATAAAGTCACCCTGACTATGTGCTGCTGGATTTTCCTTCTTTAGTGCTGGTGTGGAGCAAACACCCTCACCCTCCTCATCAGCATAGATAGCAGCCATTGTGGGTAAAAACCAAAGTGTTGTTGAAGTTTTTGTGCATTTTATACTGACAGTGTGCAGAATGTGGATTGACTGTTTATATGTACTCACTGAGATGGTGCTAATGTATTTGAAACAATTTTGCTATAATGTACTAAAGTGTGTTTTCCTGGCTTATGTTAACTAGGACTCAATTAGGCTGTTTCTCCATCTTGTTCAAAATGGATGTTTCCGCCTGCATGTACACTGTTCATTATTTGTGCAGCATGCAGCAAAGCAGGGTCATGTTTGTTTATTTCTATTGACATTGTTCTCACTATCCATGAAAAAAACTTTCAACACTGACAAAGAAATATAACAGTTCAAAGTCCTTCTGCTAGTTCACTATATCCTAATTATTCATAATAGTTTGCTGTTCTTCATGTAACTAGTTTGTCATGCCATCTACGGATGACATTAGCATAGAGTGGGCAGGATCAATATTCATGTAGTGGGATAGTGCTTAATTGCTAAGGCAATATGATGTTTTATAAAGTTGTGCTCTGACTTTGTGAGATGACTCTTTTGCTCACACCATGACAAATCTGCAGAGTTTAATGATTTTATATGCAGAGTTGTGTATATAAATCCCTAATTTTGGGGGTGAGCTAGAACTTTCCTGAGACGTTTCAGATGCTACTGGGGATGCTGTCTGATTTCTCTTTGATTTTACCATTGGGACTGTGAGTTATTTTGATTTTGAACTTACTATATATGTCCTACTTACTGAGTGCATTCATGGCATTGACTTTATGCATTTAGATTTAGGATTTTTGTACCACAACTTTCGAATTTTGTAATAATTCCTTTTAAATGTATTCCTGATCTAGAACTCAATTATTGAGTGATCCCTTATTTAACTGACTATATTTTTTATATGTTATGGGGATGTACTTTATCTCAGGGACACATTGCCTCATGAAATTGATGTACAACACTATCTCCAATACATCAATCCACTGGTGTGCAGTTAAGGTAATATTTAAGGTGTTGAATATTTGGGGTTCCCTGCGCCCCCAATTTCTACCTGTTTTATAGTTTGCTCCAGATCACCATCTGCTTCCACTTGATGGTAATTTGCAAGTACAAAAACAGTTTTTGTGTCTATTCACAATTTTCCAACAGATAGTGTATTCAAAAATAAGAAATGTGCATTCAAAAATAAGAAATGCAGAATGAGAATTAGTAATAGGTAATTGCTATTTCCAATTGCATAAATAGTGAGTCAATACGATTCAATTCACATTGCTGTTTTTGGGACTAAAATTCAAAAATGCATTGATACATACCAAGTGTACATTTTTTAAATTGCCAACCCAATTGTGACCGATTTACAAATCGCAAACTGTTCGTACATCTAGCCTTAAGCTTCAGAAAATTCTTTGTAAAAGTCCATAGATCCTGTCATGTTCACGGAACATGTACATATGCTCCTCCAGCTACTTCCAAAAGAGCCTCTCTTTTAACAGTCACTTCACCTTCAGAAGCCCTCGCACTTACAACTCTTTTTGACTTTTAGTCCTTCCCAGACGTTTGAGCACAATCATCTTATGCATTTCACTTTCTCTCAGTCTCTGCTCAAGTCAAATATTTCTCAGAGATTTGTTCTGAATGGTACAATGCTTTCCTTGCAACTCACATTCTTTACTCTCATTCTATATGTTTCACAAATTAGTTTTTCTTAAAATGTGCATACCTCAGCCAACCTCTGAAGTTTTTCATATGCACAAGTAGCACGCTTCTCTGCTTCTAAATTCAAAAACACAAACTATTTTATATTCATTTTTTAAATTTTATTCTTATGAATGTCGAATCCACAATTTGCTTTAAATCATCTTTAGGTTTTGATGTGTTCGATTCCATAACCTTTTTCTCACATGATTGTGCAGCCTCCAAGATTGATTCAGAATGCCTTTCAATCTATTCACTCATTCTAGCTTCTAATGCTTCTGCATGAGCCTCCTTTTATGGTGATGGTTTCTTCATGGTTATCAAGTTATCTATACATTAATCCACTTCCTCAAAATCCCATGTAGTCTCACTATTTTTATCATCTTTCTTTTCCTTTTTGTTTTCTGTCTACTCTATTTTGTTTTTGAGTTAGTAGCAATCAGAAACATGCCGACAGTTTCTAACATATTTTCACACCACTCCTTTTTCAGTAACTTACTTACTTACTTACTTCCAACCAATTATTCAAAGTCTTACCAACTTGACCCTTTAACGTGTTTTTTCATTGGCTGCAGAATCCCATTCATTCAGTGCTTCAAACTGTGCAGGTCTCAATTGCGGTCTTATATCAAACATGACATACCTCTAATACTCACGTTTCTTCACATCAAATGCATAATTCTCAGGAAATTGGAACTTTTTACCACCTTTAATAGCATTATGGGATACTTTAAGCCACAGACTCATATGTAAACCATGATTCAGCAGCATCTCGTATGCAGCATTTCCTCCTGGAAGAGGAACTTTCTCACCATAGAACAATTTATTAGATTTCGCCATTAGCACACCCATTGTTGGTTCAACCAAACTTTCACAATACATACACAATAAAATTTCAAAACAAAACCTTAAACACAATTCACGATGTAAAAATCAAAACAAACAAACCTTTGTCAGCCTACAGGAAGGGAATCAAGCCCCCCACGCAGAGGGATATAGTGCCTCGCATTACTATCTATGTACACTGTAAGCTGGGTTTCTCGACAGACAATTCAAACCTAATCTGGAAAATGCCAAAATTCCTATTTACTACTCATTCACAGTTAGAATATTAAGGATTTTATAAACTTCAACTGATAATTAACTTGGCACCAGGCCTTACACAGAAAATCATGATATCTCTTTGACAAAATATGAACCTACAACTCATTGCAACAACATACATCACATTACAATATGTCATAACTTTGCTTGTTGCTCTGCAAATATAACATGACACAAACATGATTACCAAATCAATATAACATATGTATCACATGACTCATGACTTAGGACTTCTCATACTGCACAAATACCCTATTAATACTCACCAAATTAACTCATTAGATGGCAGGCACAGATACTCTGGCAACAACTGGTAAAATTCTCCAAGATTTTCCAACATTCTGCCAATCAAAAATTTTCATTTTTAGTGTTAATCAGCTTAATTAATTAGCCTGCTTGCCCGCATTCTCTACCAAAAATCTGTTGATGCTTTAATTAACTAGTTAAGAGGTTTGATGCACAAAATCAGGACTGTCTGAGTCTGCAAGACTTACTGAGTCTTTGTAAAACTTAATTCAAGGCTAATAAACAAACTTCAGTTTATTAAAAAATATGATAATTACAAAATTATAAAAGTATTTAGTTAACCTGTTAGGAATTAGTATAACCGAAATAATCAAAGTATCATTCTGCAAGAGAACTAACATAAGGTCTGCCTCTGAGGAAACCCCAAGGTAAGTTTAAATACAAATCTGTAAACAGACTGACATTGAGTTAAATCAAATTAAATCAAGCAGTTTAATATGCATAAAATCAATTAAAATCATTGCATAAACAAGACATATCGAACATGTACAGCGCATTGTTTTAAATATTGTTAAAAAGATAGCATATCTTTGTGACATAGATCCCCGTTATGCAGTTTGAATTGCTGCATACATTACTGTTCCAAAGTGCTATGTGCTAGGCCACAGTAATAAAATATTACCAGACTTAATGGCTCAGAGATGGCCATTATCAGATTTCATAGGTACTAGCAGTGTTATGTTATAAAGTACTTCATGACAGGCTGCAATGCGATTTTTTTTTGTGCTGGAGCATCCCAGTGTGAATGGTGCAGCTTCACAAGCTACTGTGCTACGGCCATTTACAAATGCTTATTTCCACACTTCGAAAAGTGCAAATGCTATTGTCGCCATAATGGCCGTTATTCAAGTGATAGTCCTTTTAAGATCAGTTCAACGGTTGCATTGGACGACCAAGGCCTATAGTGCAAAGATGCTTCTTCAGGCACTTCGACTTGAAGATCATGGGCATTTCAGAGCCACAGGCCCCTTTGCACAATCCTAGGAGTCCATGGTGCGACTGCAGCAAAGGAGCTTCTTCCGGGCTTCAGCTTGTGATTTGCGGGCGGTTGGAGGCTAGAAGGCCCTTACACTATCCTAAGGCTCCATGGTGTGACTACAGCGAAAGGTCACTAACATCATAAACAGATCATTAATTGCAGCTGGTTGCTCACTCTGCCAGAGTTGAGGTGCTGAGCCTTCTGATCCACCACCTGCTTTTGACATTCTCTCTGCTTACATCATAAATTTTACTAGCTGGCAGCTTAACACCATATCATCCGATCTAAAACATGCAAGGATAGCTTTACTCCTGGTTCTTATCCCCCATTGATTTAGGCCGTGGCGGAGTAGGTGTCGTCCCTTGTAAGTTAGTTTGGAGCAAAGACAAACAATATGAGTTATGTCCTTTACATCCCCGCAGAGCCAACAGAGTTGTGAATTGAACTCTGTTTTCCTGGTCGGCCTCTCGGCAGAGAATGGATTGTATGCCAAGCCGGTGTTTGGACATAATATTGAGTTGGAAATTTCAGTTGAAAAAATATTGGAGAAAAAATATTGTGACAGAATATTATCGTGATGCAGAAATATCTTTGTCAAGAATATCGATTTTTTATGTAAATAATATCGTTTTCAATCATATTGTTGTGGTAAATATCGTTTTCTATAATATAGTTGTAAAAAATCTTTGTGTGTGTTAGTTTATATAACAATTTTTGGGGTTAATAATGTTTTTATAATTGTTAATAACATTTTTTAATATAGTTTGTAATGTTAAGTGATTTATAATGTTTAATTTAATTATAATAGTTATTTATATTCTCATAGCAGGCTGATAGGTTTGTAGGGGTGTAGGGTGGCAAGCTAATTAAGTATAGTTAATTAATAACTTAATTATTAATGTATTATTAATAATTGAATTTATTGTTAATTATGTAAATTGTGTAATAATAATTTTAAAGTTATTTGTTATGTGCAAATTGCTGGGGTTGTAGGGGTATTGGGCAGGAAGTTAATTAAGTAATATTTTATGAACAATTTATTAATAATTCATTAATTGATTATTAATTATGTAAATGTTGTAATAGTTATATTTTTAAGTTACTTGTTAGGTGCGGGTTGGTGGGGTTGAGGGGTAAAGGCTTGGAAGTTCATTATTAATTAATATATTCATAAATACATAATTATTACTTGGTTAATCAAACAATAAAGAATCGATTAATTAATGCTTAAGTAATAATTTATGTATTAATATTTGGTTAGCTATTAATATGTTATTTGTGTTAGAGTTATTTATTTCAGTTATATTTTAAGTGTGGGCTGCTAGGTTTGTAGGGGTATAGTGTGGTAAGTTAATTAAGTAATAAATAATGGACAATTCTTTTAAATTGACAGTTAGTTATTAAATTGTTTAATAATTATGTTAATTGTTTTATATATATATAATTATTTTGGGTTCATTAATAAAGTTTTTATTACGAGTTGTATTTTTTCCTATAAATGAATAGGGTTATGTGTCATATATGTTATATGTTTAAAGTAAAGTACTTTTCCTACTGTTGCATAGACCTGAGTGGGAATAGTAACTATTACCCCTCCGAAGTTCAATGATTTCCCTACTGTTGCCCAAATTGGAGTGGGAATAGTACATTTTACACCTCTGAAGTCCAATTCTTTCCCTACTGTTGCATGCACTGAAGTGGGAATGGTAAATGCTACCCCTCCAAAGTCCAACACTTTCCCTGCTGTTGCACAGACTGGAGTAGGAATAGTAATTTTTACTAACCCCGTACTCCAATCCTTTCCCTACTGTTGCATAGAATGGAGTGTAAATAGTAAATGTTACCCCTCTGAAGTCCAGCATTTTCCCTACTGTTGCACAGACTGGAGTGGGAATGGTAAATTTTGCCCCTCCCGAGTCCAACACTTACCCTATTGTTGCACCAACTGGAGCGGGAATAGTAAATGTTACCTCTCCGAAGTCCAACGCTTTCCGTACTGTTGCACAGATTAGAGTGGGAGTGATAACTGTTACCCCTGTGTAGTCCAACACTTTCCCTACTGTTGCACAGAATGTAGTAGGAAAAGTAAATTTTACCCCACCGAATTCCAACATGTTACCTACTAGTGCAGAGACTAGAGTGGCAATAGTAGATTTTTACCCCTCCAGAGTCTGACGCTTCCCCTACTGTTGCACAGACTAGAGTGGGAATAGTACATTTTACTAGCCCTGTAGTCCAAACTTATCCGTACTGTTGCATAGAAAGGAGTGGTAATAATATATCTATTATTCTGAGATGTCAATACTTTTTTTATATTGTTTAAATATATGTAATATTGTTATTTGTTTATGTATTCAATTTTATATTATTTGTTTCTATATATAATTTCTCTTTATCTCAATTAAAAAATATATTTTTAGTAAATGTCTATTTTTATTTTTTATGTAATTAATTTGGTGATTTAATACACGTTTTGCATTTGATTTGTTAACATTTTTGTTTCATATATATGTATATATACACATATATACATATATATATGTGTGTGTATATATTATCTACTGGCGGTCGCCAGTAGATAGTTATAGTTAGGACCTATTTTCCATAGGAAATTCGCAACATTCTATTTCCAATACCTTTGGTGCCGGTTGACGAATCCTTGCGAAATTCTCAAAACTTATGGCCCGCTCCCATCCTGAAAGTTTCGGGGTGATTCGTCAAGTGGGGGCCGAGAAAAAAGGGGGTCCCAAAACGTGTTTTCCCATGCAATTTTCCATAGGAACCTTTAGTCGCAGCTACAGCCCGAACTGCTGAACGGAATTGCACCAAATTTGGCAAAAGGTAGCCCTTGGTTCAGAGTCGTGCCTTTTGGTTAAATGGTGTAAATCCGTTCAGTAATTCCTGAGAAATTTGAAAAAGAAAACACATATATATCTGGGCGGAGCCTAACCACACATGTCATCGTGAGATCTGATTGGCTGTCAGCACTTCATCCTGGAATTGCTGGCAGCCATCTTGGGACCAATATAAATGATAGTACCCCATTGAAATGCATTGTAGTGAATCGAAGATTTTGAGGGTTACCAAAAGGAGAACTATAAAGGGTGATAACAGACTTTAGTTACATTAGAATTCATTTGTTGATGGTACCATACTAATTTCAGGAATTGTGGTGTGTTCTAAGGTGATTTTACCCTGTGAAAAACCTTCTGCTGGGATATCATGAATCATGTTTGAGAGAAAACTATTTTCACATGCTTGTCCCATACAGTTTTGGAAGGTGCTCCATAAGCTAAGATGAGAGCATATTTTCTGTAAATTCACATTATCTTTCTCAGTCATGTGAGAAGGAAGTCTGACATTCTCAGTAAAACATGTACATCCAACAAGGGCAGAGACTGTCAGTTGATTCCTTTGTGTTCTACTACAGCTTCCCAGAGTGTTCTAAAGAACAACTAGAGTGCTAACAGCCTTACTTATGACAAAAGTATGGCACACCTGAAGCCATCTTGATTGGAATAAACTGGTAACACTTAAAACATTTAATTTAAAAAGGAACAAAATGATGGGGTTCATTTTGTCATAGAAATGATGGTTAGTGCTGTAGAAAGAAAAATTAGGACATGTTTCAAGTGTGATCTCAAATATCTTCCTGTTATATTTCAACAGGAGCAGCCTGTCAGTTGATGCCTTTGTGTTCTAAAGAACAACTAGAGCGCTAACAGTCTTACTTATGACAATTATGGCACACCTGAAGCCATCTTGATTGGAATAAACTGGTAACTCTTAAAACATTTAATTTAAAAAGGAACAAAATGAGGGGGTTCATTTTGTCATAGAAATTATGGTTAGTGCTGTAGAAAGAAAAATTAGGACATGTTTTAAGTGAGATCTCAAATATCTTCCTGTTATATTTCAACAGGAGCAGCCTGTCAGTTGATGCCTTTGTGTTCTACTGCAGCTTCCCAGAGTGTTCTAAAGAACAACTAGAGAGCTAACAGTCTTACGTATGACAAAAGTATGGCACACCTGAAGCCATCTTGATTGGAATAAACTGGTAACACTTAAAACATTTAATTTAAAAAGGAACAAAATGAGAGGGTTCATTTTGCCATAGAAATTATGGTTAGTGCTGTAGAAAGAAAAATTAGGACATGTTTTAAGTGAGATCTCAAATCCTCTTCTATTTCATTAGAAAATTCTGACATGCTGACTGAAACAATCACTTTCAATACCAGCAGTAGACTTCCAGTTAACTCCCTGGTGAGCAGTAGCTTTACTACAGTGATCTAATGAACAACTAGAGTGCTAACATTCTGAATTTATGGCAAATGTGTGACACATCTGAATGCCTTCTTGATGGAATCAAAGTAAAAACTGAAAGCATGTCCTACTGAGGAGACTGCAGTAAATGACGAAATTAGGAAACTTCATAACAAATAAGTCTCCCAAGATGGCCACCAGAGAAAAAAGAGCCCAAATGTAGCACAAATATCAGCCAGATGTAGCCCACATATAGCCCAATGTCAGAAGTGTGCAAAACACTTTTTATTTTTAGTTTTTCTGCAGTTTTATATAGTGCAAACTGGTCAGGTATTGGACCGTTACATCTTACTTGGACCCCTTATTGCCTATTTTGCACGAAGTACATGAGATTGATCTTGCGCAACATTGAACTTTACGATTCTGTTAACCTGAAGTTGCTCTGAACCGGGCTTTGTAACACCCGTTTTTACCTACTGGTTTTAATTAATTCTCACTGTTTTGTATTAGGAAAGAGGATTTACTGTTTTTATGTACACTTTTATGATCTATGTTTCTAAATCAGATCAAATAAAGTTTAATGAATTCTATGGCAGGACGGAGGCGAGGATTATGCATATCTTTCCTCACTTTATTTGCATAGCAGTTCAAAGAAAACGTAACACAACAATCATTAAACAAAAGACTACACAACCCATGAACCATTAGGGGGTAGTCTCCAAGGCAACTATAGTCCAATCATATCACAGTCCATCGTATATAATATCATCACGTCCCTTCCGCTTCCTCTTTCTTCACTGCTCGTCAGTTAAAAGTGCATTCCTTACATTCTTGTCTTAATCTGACTTTGTTGCTGTTTGTATAGCGGTTTCTTGTGCACGTTATTAGCATTATTGCCTTGGTATTGTTTCATATTCCCTGCACAGCAGGCTCTTGCCTGAGCGCGTTCTCCCCCTCGCAGTTTCTCCCACTGTGTGCTCTGCGCGCGGTGAGATCCTGTCAGGTGCGTCTGGTCCGAGCGAGGCAGCTCCGTCGAGCGCTCCCGCTGGTCTTTACGCGCGTTTGGGAATCCGGTCACTCCTTTAGTGTCCGCTTGATTCCCGACCAACCCTCGCCTAATTTTGACACTGCTACGCGGTGATTTCCCCACACGGCCACGTTAGTGACCATCGCCACCTGGTGGTGGTAATTGGTATTGCGCCTCAGTCTATTCTTATAACAGCTTCGGGGAAAGCCTAGCTGTTAGAGCACCGGCGAGGGGGCTATCTTAAGGATTTGAAGGGCATTTGTTCTGTGCTCACACCCTCTGCTATCATGTCTTCTCCAGAAGACCATTTTTACTCCTCCTACCAGGAAGTGGAGGAGGAATGGCCCCCCAACTTCTCCCTCCAGCAGTGGACCAAGCCTCTCTCTGGCTATTTCTAGGGCGCTGGCTCCTCTTAGGGATCAGGTTGATAAGCTGGCTAAAAGCATCCCTGGGGTGTTCAGTGACCCAGATCTGGTGGTGGCGGGTCCAAGTAGCTCCCAGATAGGGAAAAAAAGGGCCGTTAAGCATAACGCGGGGCACTTGGAAGGATTTGATAAACTTACGGAGACCTTCCTCAAGAGTGCGCGAACGCTAAAACATGCACCCTGCCGGGAGGAGGAAGGGCCCGGAGAAAATTGCGACACTGTCATCACTATTGTAGACCCCGACTGCGGGTTTCCCTTAGAGGGAGAGGGTGTATCAGAGGACGATTTCTCCTCCGATGAGGATAAGGACTCGGGGCGTCCCTGGCATCCAGAGTCCCACTCCTCTCAGTCCCCGGTTGGGGACGGGGTCCACTCGGACATGTTCGAGCCTACTCAAATTTACCATCCTAGGTCGGCAGAGTGGACACCTGACGCCAAAGTGGCAGAGTATGTGGTGGGGAAAATCCATCAACCCCTTGAAAGGGAGGTCAGGAATAGGATGAGGGGAGAATGCCCCAGGCCCTCACTGAAGGGGAAGGTGGCACACACGCCTGAAATTGATGAGAAACGATGTACCTTTTTCTCCAAGTATATGAGGGATCCCAAGAAAGGAATTGATAGGTCTTGGACGTGGTAGGGCCCTTGACCCAAATTATTCAATTGACGGAGCGTTCCAAAGAGTCCGGATCCCCCTTGTCCACGGATATTGTGGCTGGTTCGGTGCACTACCCTAAACCCTAAAACACTACCCCCTCCACTACCCAAACACCACTGCACTACCCTAAACCCTAAAACACTACCCCCAGCACGACACCCTACAGTACCCAAACATAACTGCACTACCCTAAACCCTAAAACACTACCACAGCACGACTCCCTACACTACCCAAACACCACTGCACTACCCTAAACCCTAAAACACTACCCCCAGCACGACTCCCTACACTACCCAAACACCACTGCACTACACTAAACCCTAAATATACCCCCAGCATGACCTCCCACACTACACAAACACCACTGCACTACCCTAAACCCTAAAACACTACCCCCAGCATGACCCCTACACTACCCAAACACCACTGCACTACCCTAAAACACTAACCCCAGCATGACCCCTCACACTACCCAAACACCACTGCACTACCCTATACCCTAAAACACGACCCCTACACTACACAAACACGACTGCACTACCCTAAACCCTAAAACACTACCCACAGCATGACCCCTTCACTACACAAACACCACTGCACTAACATAAACCCATAAAATACTATCCCCAGCACAACCCCCTACACTACACAAACACCACTGCACTACCCTAAACCCTAAAACACTACCCCCAGCACGACTCCCTACACTACCCAAACACCACTGTACTACCCTAAACCCTAAATCTACCCCCTGCATGACCCCCTACACTACCCAAACACCACTGCACTACCCTAATCCATAAAACACTACCCCCAGCATGACCCCCTACACTACACAAACACCACTGCACTACCCTAAACCCTAAAACACTACCACCAGCATGACCCCCTACACTACTCAAACACCACTGCACTACCCTAAACCATAAAACACTACCCCAGCACGACTCCCTACACTACCCATACACCACTGCACTACCCTAAACCCTAAAACACTACCCCCAGCACGACCCCTACGCTACCCAAACACCACTGCACTACCCTAAACCCTAAAACACTACCCCAGCACGACCCCCTACACCACCCAAACACCACTGCACTACCCTAAACCCTAGAAAAGAAACCCCACCCCATGCCCAATCCCCTTACCTCTCACTCCTCATGGTTCCTCTCTCCTCATGGTTCCTGCTTCACGTCATCTCTGAGGGGCGGTGCACGTCGTTGTGAGGAAACGGAACAGCCTCTGTTTCCTTACAACGACATGGATCGTCTACATGTTTTTAGAACGCATGGTCATTTACCATACATACCTTTACAACAAAATTCGTTGTAAAGGCAAGCGTGGTAAATGACCATGCGTTCTAAAAAAATGCATAGTAATGACTTTGTGATGTACAACGCATGCGTGGTAATGCATGCGTTGTAATGGTATCGCAAAGTAAAAGTCATTGTAACGGCTGTTTACCGATCGAAGCTGGCCCCTGTTCTTCAGTGAGACGTTTATTTGATTAATTAGGAGGAAGGAATGTGGTTTTTTTACCGAAAAGTGCATTCCCGGCTGTTGTATTGTGAAAGTGTCCGCGTGGCCGAGTTTCACTTCCGGTGAAAGAGTGGAAGAGTCTGTTTGGATCTAAAGGAGGTCTGTCGTTGGACGGGGCCGTCGCGACATGTCATCAAAAAACATAGCTAATGGAAAGCGTCCTCCCTGAAGTGTGGAGCAGTGCCATGAGAGGTCAACGAGTGTGCGTCCCACCGCAGTATGACCGTACCGCGTGACCCATGTGCCGCCTCCAGGGTACGAGAGGCAGAAGCGGCATCGCAGGTCCTCTTGAAGACCGTTGTAGCACTAATTCTACATTTTGGTACTAGGGCATTTTAACTTCGTTGTTCCTGCCAGATACAAAGAGAAGATCCTGTGTTATTCAGTGCCCTCGTTACCTTTTTTGTGGGTTGTGGTGCTTGTCACTTCGCTGCCCTGCCGGTGCAGACGACTGGGCACCCCACCTCGTGTGCCATCTGCAGGGCCTCTGCCCTCAGATCACTGCTTTCGGTTTCTGGAGTGGCAACATAAACAGTTGCTCCCAAAGGACTAGCCTGAACACTTAGGTGAATATCCCCTGCACCAGCATTCCACGGAAATTCTTTCCTAGCTCTCCCACGTCAACGAGCACGGCTCCGCTCGCGACACCGTATGACGTCATCGGAGCCATAAGAGGACCTCGTCGGCGTGCTGACGTCAGTTCCACCCATTTTTTCCGTGCCACCGAGGCAAACAGGGGACCGAGACATTTTCACATGTATACATAGTATAATAAATATATATATATTCACTGAAAAACCATAGGTTTCAGGCACGTTATAGTTAGAAATTAGCATTTAAAAACCTTAGAAATTCACTGAAAAAACCATAGGTTTCAGGCACGTTATAGTTAGAAATTAGCATTTAAAAACCTTAGAAATTCACTGAAAAACCATAGGTTTCAGGGGCGTTATAGTTAGTTGGACATTTCACTCGTACAAAACCATAGAAATTCCCCCGTTATAGTTAGTTCAGCTAACTATAACTCGCGCGCCCGCAATGCACTGCTGATGACATCACATATTACATCACTCATGACATGGTCAGTGACATCACTCATGACATCACTGATGACATCTCAAATGACATCACTGATGACATCACTGATGACATCATCCAGTGAATGTGTGTTTTTCTGAAAATTAAATATGTTTTATATTTGTATATCTCAAGGTCGATGGAAGAATAAATGGGTATATAAGTGTCTAAATGGATGATTTTTTTTGTAAAATTGATTGTATAACTGACTAAGTGTATCTTAGTGAATACATGGGTTAGTGAGTAATGTTTAAATATGAAAATATCTGTATCAGTCTCTCACTTTGTGTATAAGTGGCTGCATGGGTTGGTGAGTAGCTACATGAGTGTCTATATGGGTTATTAGTTGGTTTTTGAGTATCAGTATGAGTGTCTGAGTGTCTGTATGGTTCGGTGGGGGTATTACTTAATTACTTAGTGCATAGATGCATGAATGAGTGACTCACTGTTTGTATGTGTTGAAGACAGCATGTGTGCAGGACTGTATAGGTGGATGAGTATGTGTATGGGTGTGTTAGTGAGTGAATGACTGTCTCAATAGTGTCTTTATGAGTAACTACATATGTTTTAAACTAGTATATGTGAGTATTGGTGTATATAAGTGAGTATATGTGAGAGTGAGAGATTGCAAGAGTTCCTGTACAAATAAGTAGATGTTTGATACTTTGTTTGCATGTGTGACTATGTGTGTGAGTAACTCTATGGATGAGTGGCGGTGTGTAACAGGATGTATAGGTGTATGAGTACATATGATGAGTGAGTACATGTATGAGTGACTGTATAGGGACTGTTGGTGAATGAGTGGATGTGTGTGCAGATCTTGGAATTACTGAATAGGTGTGTTGTAACTGGTATTGGTATGTCCATTGTTTTGAAAATGTTAGTTTGTATTTTTGAGTGTGTGTATCAAAGGTTATATTAGGGTGCACTAAGTAATACCCCCCACCGAACCATACAGACACTCAGACACTCATACTGATACTCAAAACCAACTAATAACCCATATAGACACTCATGTAGCTACTCACCAACACATGCAGCCAGTTATACACAAAGTGAGAGACTGATACAGATATTTTCATATTTAAACATTACTCACTAACCCATGTATTCACTAAGATACACTTAGTCAGTTATACAATCAATTTTACAAAAAAATCATCCATTTAGACACTTATATACCCATTTATTCTTCCATCGACCTTGAGATATACATATATAAAACATATTTAATTTTCAGAAAACACACATTCACTCGATGATGTCATCAGTGATGTCATCAGTGATGTCATTTGAGATGTCATCAGTGATGTCATGAGTGATGTCACTGACCATGTCATGAGTGATGTAATATGTGACGTCATCAGCAGTGCATTGCGGAGCGCACGAGTTATAGTTAGCCGAACTAACTATAACGGGGAATTTCTATGGTTTTGTACGAGTGAAATGTCCAACTAACTATAACGCCCCTGAAACCTATGGTTTTTTCAGTGAATTTCTAAGGTTTTTTAAATGCTAATTTCTAACTTTAACGTGCCTGAAACCTATGGTTTTTTCAGTGAATATATATATGCATATATTTATATATATATATGCCTTTTATAGTAGTAAATAAAAACACAAAAAATGTAATTTAACGTAAAATATGTTTTTAATAATAGTGTTATATTATATATATGTTTATATAAACATAGACACACATATATATTTATGTGTGTATGTTTATATAAGTTTATATTTAGATATAGTATGAAATGTTACTTAAACTTCTTTAATTTACATTAAATTATACGTTAAACTATATAAATATATTTTAAAAAATTGATTTTTTTAATGATATTAGTGTGAACCGATAATTTTCTTTCTATATTTTTGAACTTACCTTTATTTTTGACACAATATTTATGTATCGCGATATTGTTGTGGTTGATATTATGTCAGTGATCCATGCCAAGCCTATACTTTAGTAATGTTTCTTTCAAGTGGATGGAATATCCAGCCTCCAAGTACGGCTGGTGTTTCAGGAGATTGTAATTGTTCAAAGTCATCAATCCATGCCGTCTGCAAGCTAGGGAGGCTGAGTCTTAATGAGCGACTGTATGTAGACTGATCTATCGATCATTCTTTTAAAGACCGAGTGACCTGTCGGAGTTTCTCAGAGCTCTATGGCTCCTAGGGATGTCAGTGCCTGGATTAGGTATTGCCATGCTGGAGACTTAGGGACTGAGTTAGATATTGGTGGACGTGCCACTCTGTCACAACAGTGACGGGTATCCCATCCGCTGAAATATAAAACCCATTATATCCTATGTGATTTATATTTCCGTCTGTCACCATGGTGACGGAGTAACACGTCCACTAAGATCTAAATCAGGCCCTTAATGTTGCCTGACATCTCTTTCTCACCAAGGATTGTTTCTTGATTCCAAACTCGAGCTGAGCTGATGAGACGTGTATTAAATTGCTCCAAAGATCTTTAATATCAATGCCATTGCAATTTTGCACAGACATTTCTTGGTTACGTTCATGACACTTTTGATAATGAAAACTAGCAGCTACTTTTGACCAAAGCAGGTGGAGTATGTGGGTGAAATACCAGGTATAAATGAGGAATTACAAGGGGAATCGGGGCTGGAACTACTGAGTCCATTGGTAATATCTCATCTCAAAACAGACCCTCAGGGTCTCACTTGTAATCACTACTAACCACTTTCCTCCCATCTTAAGCTACTGATGCCCCCAGTAGCGGTAACTCAATGGGGTGAACTTACCCCAAGCCTCTTGTAATGGCTCCCTCGCTGTCACGGGTAGAGGAGGGTGCGCAGGGCGAAAAGGACAAAAAAAACTTTTTTAAATCGTCAGTTGCTGATTTTGCAAAGGCAAATTCCTTAACATGTGCCTTGCTAACAAGTATTAAGTATGCGGAAGAGACCAAGAGGATAGCAATTTCCTATTCGACACACAGGTCATGTAAGGGTTCAAGGTGACGTATCAGCCCTTGCTTTCATAACTCACGCCCTATCTGCCACACCCTTAACTCCTGCAATTGAGTCAGGCGCATTATTTCACTTTTGACATATGCCCAATTCCTTTCGCTGAGTGACAGAAACCTTTTGCGGTCATTAGCTGGCAAGTGAAAATGGCAGGCTTGTGTTTTTTATTCCAATTATTCACAGAATTTCATGAAAAGAAATGAAGGGCTAGCAAGATGAGACATTAATATAATTATAGATTTATTCCAGGTAAAACCGCAATACATGTGCAAACATATAATTAAGGTTGCAATATGTCATGTTCAGTGCTTGGTGACAAAATAACATTTCACTAATGGATTTGTGGTGAATGTTATCACCAGAACACCTCTTTGCCACTTGAAAGCATTGGTATTATGTATGATGAGGCGCTGTATATACTGTATCATCTTGCTGATAGGTGTAGGTACATTGCAAAAACACGTGACATATTGGGATGCTGAAACAATCGCACGGAGGCAGGTATTTCCACTCACCTAACCTTGATGTAATATGTAATAAAAGCATCTCTGACGCTTGGTTGCTCTAGCTTTAATGGAAGATGTCTTCCACCATGCTGCCCATAAGCTACCTGTATTCGAATGTTCTCTTTTGTTCCCCTAATTTTCCATCCCGGCTGCTTTAGAAGAAGTAGTGTTCAGTGTGCATTTAAGGGTTAGGGGCTGGGGCCATTTCACATAAAGTGAGCACTAGACGTGCTGAAAACATGTCTCTGTCGCAATTTTGGTCTCACTGATGGCTTATATAGGTGAAGAGCTGGAGGAGTGGTATTTTTCCACCTTCTACCAAGGTAAATGTTTTTTTCGTTTTTGCCATTGGAAATGTAAAGAAATTTGCTACTTTTGCCTGCAAATCTAGCAGAATTCTGTTCATGTCTAAAGTGAACAACAAAACATGAAAACGATAGTATAGGACAAAACAACACAATAAAAGCAAATTGGCAAAGTACAAAAAACAGCATGCAACACAACAATCTCATTATAGAATAATAACAGTACAGTGTAATATGATAGCACAAAAACACAGCAGGACAAACAAAAACGTAACACGTGAAAGGGGGAAAGAACAGATAAATTGAAGGGTGGGTGGATGGCCGAAAGGAAGGATGGGTGGACTGATAGAACCGTGAAAAATGAGCGGAAGAAAGCGATAGGATGGATGATTGAAAGAGTGGATGGATGCAAAAAAGAAAGGATGGTGTGAGAAGTTGGCCTGGTATATGCTGTCCACTAGTTAAAGTGGGCACCTTGCACCAGTCCAAACGACCCTTATGATGTACGAGGTCAAAGATGACCTTTAGAAAGCTATCCTAGTGGTAGCTGTGGAGAGCAGCCTTCAGGCTTAATCTTGAAGGAATGTAAAGCAGCTTGTTTTACCAGAATATCGACTCCCATATTGACTAAATGAAAGGAGAACCACACAGTAGTTATATAAAAATATGTATTTATTAATATAACACTCTCTACTATCCTCTACACGAGGATAGAACACAAAGCACACAATACGAGATCAATAGAACAGTTGTAAGTAGCACAATACACAGTGGGCTCCAGTGGGAGACCAAACCATATAGTAAAATAGTGGTATAACAGTCACGACTGCAATCAAGACAAGGTCTGGAGCACGTAGAATCGCTGGGACCTGAAGGAACCACCCAAGGTGAGTAGATAGGGACCCCATGGAGGACTGGTGCAGTGTGAGAACACGACTGCGGGCTCCGTACAATTCTATGGGAAAGTCGCAGTTACACTTTTAAAGTTTAAGGACCCTTCTAGGAGGACTTCGAGCGAACCCTTTGGAACTTAAGAGTTTGAAGACCCACCCCACCCGTGGATACCGTAGTACCGTAGTACCCGAGTTACCTATCCCAGTGCAGCCGGGTGCATAGGCCTGATGTGGCGTCGGAAACTGCCGTCGTTCTCAATGGAGGGCTGTGAAGAAGTACCGCTGCTGAGAAGGCGAAAAGGGTCCAGTGCAATCCAAGCCTGGATTCTGGAAGGAAGGAACCTGAAAGCAGAGGGGACAGAGTCTGGGTCACTTCAGAGTGACCAGGGGCTTGGTAGACAAATGCCCACCGATGTCGGTGCTTCAGGTGCGAAGAAGGGATGCTTGACACTGCAGCCACGAGGACCAGGAGATGTCAGGGACAACCAGGAGATGGAGTTGAGCTGTCCCATAAACAATGTCGAGTGCTGAGGGATCAGTGTCCGGCTGGAGCACAAACAAGCCTTGGCAAAAGCAACCCATGAGTGAAGGTCAAACAGGTTACGGTGTGGACCAGCAAGGTCCAGGGGACTCACCAAGCAATGGGAAATCAGGGAACGTCTGGAGCAATCTTGGAAAACCCAACAGAAATCAAGATGACCCTCAGAGAGACCCACAGGCCGAAGGATCAGGAGTCGTGAGGGGACCTCGGTCAAGATTGCAAAGTACCAGCCCACGGAGCACTCAGTGCGAGGAGGCTGGAGTTCTTTGCTACAAATACTGCTGAAGGTCAGGACTACAAGGAGTCCAATGCACAAGCTCGGGAATTGCCAACAAGCATATGCAACTGCAAATGGACACGTGCACAGGGGTTCGGGTAATGCAGTCCCCACGAGGGATACTGGCCTCAAACTTGCTGAGAGGGTAGATAGACCTCAGGGACCTTCAGAAACCCACCTCCTATTGTTTCTGAAATCTTCGGAGTCCGCAGGAGCTCAGGAGCAGCAGACCGGTCAGTTGCGTTAAGGTGCCTGCTAGGGCAGGGGAGTGACTCCTTCACTCCAAGGGAGATTCTTCAGTTGTCCTTAGTGCACCACAGTTCCTGCACGGAGCCTGTATGGAGCAAGGGCACAGACAAAGCTTTGGACGGAGAGGGAGACGAAGTCGGGCCCAGTCGAAGTCCAGCGAAGTCCAGAGTGTCCAGACGGTCGAAGGTCAGTGGTTTCTTCTTGTAGAATCTTGTCCACATAAAATCTAAAGTCTTACAGCCAGGTAAGCCCTTATGTACCCACGGGAGAGGGTTGGACAGATTTGGGGGACCCTCCTAGGGGAGTGTCAGGACAGAGGGGTGGTTACACCCGTGTCCTTTGTCCAGTTTCGCGCCAGAGCAGGAGCCAATGGCTCCCAGAACTGGTTTGAGCTGGACTATGCACAGGGACAACAAATGTGCCCCGGGTGCAGACTTTCAGGCACTCTCAGAGTGCACCCACCCAGCCCCAATACACTAAATCCTGTCTGGGAGGTGGTCACACCTCCCTGTGACAGGATGCCTATTGTGCTGCCTTCCTCTGCTCGAGCTTGGCTCAGCAGCAGGAGGGCAGAAGTGTGTCTCTGGTCAGCAGCATCCATTTTATGCTGACCTGGTCGAGAAGGCTGGCACGGGATAGACCAGTGAGCCCACGAAGCTCGCTTCAGAAGGGTGGAATCATACCTCCCACACCGGTTACCAGTGTGGAGGTATGATTCCAAGGTGCTTGATACCAAACACAATATGTTTCTATGCAGCCGTTTTCGAGATAGCATTTACCGCAAGGTTATAAGGCACCTCTACCTATATGTCCGGCTGAGTCACAGACAACCCGGGAGAATGGTCTCCGAAGGCTGCAGAGGGGCTCTGCTCATGCAGGGGCACCCTCTTACTAAAAACCCAGCACCCTGCCTTCAGGATTGTTAAGGCCTGCTATAGGGGTGACTTAGTGACCTATAGATATAGTGAACCTATATCTAAAGCAAGTGGTGCAAGCACCATCTTACACAGGCTGCTATAGCAGACCTAGAGCTCCATTTTGCATGGCCTCTCATGGGTGGCATAATGCATTGCTTCAGCCCATGGGAGGCCTCTGGGGTACCTATGCCCTGGGTACATGGGTACCATATACTAGGGACTGATAAGTGTACCCCAGTATCCAATCTGGAGTGTACCACAGTACATGTATGACAATTTAAGGGAGAAAGCAGATAGACGGGGGTCCTGATTAGCAGGATCCCAGTCAGACTAGTCAAAAACAGTGAGACATCAAGCAAAAAGTGGGGGTAACCATAAGAATCAGATCCTACTTTCCTACACAACCCCCCCAAACAAAAGGACATGAGACTAACCTTGACCAGTTGAGTCTTCATTTTCTAAGTGGAAATATCTGGAGAGTCCATCTGCATTGGCATGGTTACTCCCAGGTCTATGTTCCACTGTGTAGTCCATTCCCTGTAGGGAAATGGACCACCTCAAAAGTTTGGGGTTTTCACCCTTCATCTGTTAACCATAAGAGGGGCTTATGGTCTGTCTGAACAATGAAGTGAATGCCAAACAAGTATGGCCTCAGCTTCTTCAGAGCCCAAACCACAGCAAAGGCTTCCCTCTCAATAGCTGACCAATGTTTCTCTCTCTGGGGGTCAGCCTTCTGCTTATAAAAGCTACTGGCTGATCCTGACCCTCTTCATTCAGTTGTGATAACACAGCCCCTACCCCCAACTCAGATGCATCAGTTTGAACAATGAATTGTTTGGAATAGTCAGGTCTTTGCAGAATGGGAGCAGTGCACATGGCCTGCTTCAGGTCATCAAATGCCTTCTGACAGATAGCTGTCCACTGAACTTTCTTAGGCATTCTTTTATAGGTCAGATCATTTGAGGGGGTCACTATGTATCCATATCCCTTAACAAACCTCCTGTAGTACCCAGTCAGGCCCAAGAAAGCTCTGACCTGAGTCTGGGTAGTTGGAGCAACCCAGTCCATGATGGTCTGGATTTTGCTTTGCAATGGTTGATCCTGGCCTCCACCCACAAGGTGGCCCAGGTACACAACCGTACTCTGCCCTATCTGGCAGTTGGTGGCCTTGATAGTGAGGCCTGCCTTCTGCAGGGCCTCCAGAACATTTCTTAGGTGGACCATGTGGTCCTCCCAGGTGGAACTAAAGACAGCAATATCATCAAGATAAGCTGCACTGTAGTCTTCCAGGCCTGTGAGAACTTTATTCACCAACCTTTGAAATGTGGCAGGTGCATTTTTCAAACCAACGGGCATCACCACAAATTGATAGTGCCCACTAGGGGTTGAAAATGCTGTTTTGGGTTTGGCATCCTCAGCTAATCTGATTTGCAAATATCCAGCTGTGAGGTCAAATGTACTCAAGAACTTGGCTGAGGCCAAAGTATCAATGAGCTCATCTGCCCTAGGAACAGGATGAGCATCAGTCCTAGTGACTGCATTGAGCCCCCTGTAGTCTACACAAAACCTCATTTCTCTCTTACCACCTTGGGTATGAGGTTTGGGGACCAGGATTACTGGACTAGCCCAAGGGCTATCTGAGGGTTCAATTACTCCCAATTCCAGCATCTTTTGGACCTCAGTCCTGATGCAGTCCATGACATGGTCAGGTTGCCTGTAAATCGTATTTTTAACAGGCAGACTTTCACCTGTGTCCACTTCATGGGTACACCAAGTGGTCTGACTAGGAGTCAGGGAGAACATATGTCTGTACTGATTGAGGACCTTCCTGTAATCAGTCTGTTGCTGCTCAGCGAGGCTGCCTGCCAAGGCTACCCCATCATCTGAGCCATCATCAGGGTTCTGTGAGAGGAGGTCAGGGAGTGGGTCACTCTCTTCCTCCTGTCCCTCATCAGTAGCCATGAGCAAGCCCATGTCTGCCCTGTCAACATATGGCTTGAGCCCGTTCACATGGAGCACCCTGTGGGGGCTCCTGGGAGTTCCAAGGTCCACCAGGTAGGTGACCTCTCCCTTCTGCTCAAGAATGGTATGGAGTCCACTCCACTTGTCCTGGAGAGCTACTTAGTTGAAGACAGTTTGGCCTGTGACCTAGTCACAGCAAACACATCTGCAGAGATGCCCAACATTGCTGCATGTGTCCTGAGTTCCAATTCAGCCCAGGATGAAGTTTCCAAATCATTGCCCAACAAGCATTCCACAGGGAGGTCTGAGCTAACCACAACCTTCTTAGGGCCAGTTACCCCTCCCCAGCTGAAATTAACAACTGTCAAGGAATGGTCTGTCCTGACATTGTTAGCATTGGTTACTTGGTACATCTCACCAAGTATGATCTGGTCAAGGCCCACAAGATCTCTTGTCACCATTGTGACACAAGCTCCTGTGTCCCTATATGCCATGGCCTCCTTACCATTAATTAAGGGCTGTTGTCTGTATTTGCCCAGATTACTGGGACTGACAAATAGGGAGGCAATATCCATGCCTCCATCACAGATCAAAACAGCCTGAGCTGGAGTTCTGACTAGGCCAGAACCCATCTCAGATCCCAGGGTTAACCCTACTAGACCCTTGTTCCCTGTACCACCACTTGGAGCTGAACTAGGGGGAACAGTTGCCTTAGGGGCAGTGGTGGTGGTAGGAGGATCCTTGGCCCTTGAACAATTGGCATCTCTTGTCCAATGGGTTTTCTCCTTACACAGGAAGCACCAAGGTTTCTTTTTGCCTTTAACTTTGTTAGACTGTGACTCCCCCCAGATGCAGGTTTTTGGGGCCCAGATAAAGTCTTCTGGTCTTTACCCTTTTCCCCACCCTTATCTGAAGGTTTAGCGTCTTGCTTCTTCTGGTCACCACGTGTGGTCTGGTTTTTCTGCTTCACCCTGGTTCTGACCCACCTATCTGCCTTCTTTCCCAATTCTTGGGGAGAAGTCAGATCAGAGTCAACCAAGTACTGATGCAACAACTGATTCTGGCAATTATTAAGGATCTGCTCCCTCATAATCAAATTGTACAATCCCTTGAAATCATTCACTTTGCTGCCAAGTAACCAGCCTTCCAGAGCCTTAGTAGCACAATCTACAAAGTCTACCCAGTCCTGAGTCTGTGTCTTCTGGGTGTCTCTGAACTTAACCCTGTGCTGTTCAGTGATAAAGCCAAACCCATCAATGAGAGCACTCTTCAGGACTGAATAGTTGTCAGCATCCTCTTCTCTAACAGTGAGGAGCTTATCTCTACCTTTGTCAGCAAAGGAGAGCCACAAGATAGCTGCCCACTGCTCTTGAGGGACCTTCTGTACTTTACAGGCCCTCTCTAAAGCAGTTATCCATTTGTGGATGTCATCCCCACCATGGTAGGGAGGGACTATCTTCCTCAGGTTCCTATGGTCATAATAATACTCCTTAATCCTAGGGACACTGTTGCTGCCACCATGGGACTCTAGTCCCAGTTTCTTTCTTGCCTTCTGGAGTTCTAAGGATTCCTTATCTAGGGCCAATTGCTCTTGCCTGAGCCTAAGCTTGACTTTCTCAAGCTCTAGAAATTGGCATTGTCTTTCATAAGAGCTATCTCTCTTATGAGATATGGAGGTCCTAATAGAAAGTCCTGAATGGTCAGATTCTGCAGAGGGAGATCTAGATCTCCTGGGTAAACTCTGCACTCTTCCTGGAGGAGTAAAGAGAGGGCCACTGGGGCCTTCTCCACCCTCTTCCTGAAGATCTAGGTTGTCCAGGTTGGAATCATCTTGATCCTCCTGGCCAGGGTTTGAGTCTAGGTCATAAAGGTGTCACCTCCTGACCTGTCTTCATTCCCTGCCCCACCCACTCTTTCTACCTCATCTGACCCTGGGGTCTTTCTAAGGTCATCTAAGAGTAACACCTCAATGAGACGTTGGGTGTTGGCATTTCTCCCTGTCTTCAGCTTCCTAGAAGCACACATGGCTTTCAAATCCTGAAATGTGAGACCATTGTACCTAGAAGGCAGAGAGCCACTGGCTTCTCCTTTAGAAGACATAACTAGTGTGGTGTGTTGTATGCACCTACCTAACCTAGTGGGAACTAAACTCTCTTAGGTTGGAGAAAGGGTGTGCTAGACCCTTAACTTACCCATCCCCAAGTTCAGTAGAACTTACTTATTCTAACCTTAAGTATTATATGTGCCTAATACTTTAGTGGTTTTCAGTTAATCAATACAAAGAGATTTAGCTGGTAAAACAATGCAGGCTTGAATCCCAACTGCTGCACACCAATGTGAGAAGTTGGCCTGGTATATGCTGTCCACTAGTTAAAGTGGGCACCTTGCACCAGTCCAAACGACCCTTATGATGTATGAGGTCAAAGATAACCTTTAGAAAGCTATCCTAGTGATAGCTGTGGAGAGCAGACTTCAGGCTTAATCTTGAAGGAATGTAAAGCAGCTCGTTTTACCAGAAATGGCCTCCTATATTGACTAAATGAAAGGATAACCACACAGTAGTTATATAAAAATATGTATTTATTAATATAACACTCTCTACTATCCTCTACACGAGGATAGAACACAAAGCACACAATACGAGATCAATAGAACAGTTGTAATTAGCACAATACACAGTGGGCTCCAGTGGGAGACCAAACCATATACTAAAATAGTGGTATAACAGTTACGACTGTGATCAAGACAAGGTCTGGAGCACGTAGAATCGCTGGGACCCCAAGGAACCACCCAAGGTGAGTAGGTAGGGACCCCACGGAGGACAGGTGCAGTGTGAGAACACGACCGCGGCCTCCGTACAATTCTATGGGAAAGTCGCGGTTACCCTTTTAAAGTTTAAGGACCATTCTAGGAGGTCTTCGAGTGAACCCTTTGGAACTTAAGAGTTTGAAGAGTAGGATAGGTAACTTGAGTACTGTAGTACCCAAGTTACCTATCCCAGAGGAGCCGGGTGCATAGGTCTGAAGTGGCGTCGGACACTGCTGTCGGTCTCAATGGAGGGCTGTGAAGAAGTACTGCTGCAGTGAAGGCGAAAAGGGTCCGGTGGAATCCAAGCCTGTATTCTGGAAGGAAGGAACCTGAAAGCAGAGGGGACAAAGTCTGGGTCACTTCAGAGTGACAAGGGCTCGGTAGACGAATGCCCGCCGATGTGGGTGCTTCAGGTGCGAAGAAGGTTTGCTTGACTCTGCAGCCACGAGGACCAGGAGACGTCAAGGACAACAAGGAGCTGGAGGTGAGCTGTCCCATAAACGCTGTCGAGTGCTGAGGGTTCACTGTCTCACTGGAGCACCAACAAGCCTTGGCAAAAGCAAACCATGAGTAAAAGTCAAACAGGTTACGGTGTGGACCAGCAAGGTCCAGGGGACTCACCAAGCAATGGGGAGTCAGGGCATATCCGGAGCAACCAGAAAAACCCAACAGAAATCAAGATGACACTCAGAGATACCCACAGGCCGAAGGACCATGAGTAGCGAGGGGACCTCAACAAGATTGCAAAGCACCAGCCCACGGAGCACTCAGTGTAAGGAGGCCAGAGTTCTTTGGTGCAAGCACTGCTCAAGTTGAGGAATACAAGGAGTCCAATGCATAAACTCGGGAATCACCAACAAGCATATGCAACTGCAAATGGATGCGGTGCACATGGGTTTGGGTTATGCAGTCCCCACGAGGGATACTGGACTCAAACTTGCTGAGAGGGTAGACCAACCTCAGGGACCTTCAGAAACACACCTCCAGTGTAACTGAAATCTTCGGAGTCCACAGGAGATCAGGAGCAGCAGACAGATTAGTTGTGTTAAGGTGCCTGCTAGGGCAGGGGAGTGACTCCTTCACTCCAAGGGAGATTCTTCAGTTGTCCTTAGTGCACCACAGATCCTACACGGAGCCTGTATGGAGCAAGGGCACAGACAAAGCTTTGGACGGAGAGGGAGACGAATTCGGGCCCAGCCGAAGTCCAGCGAAGTCCAGAATGTCCAGACGGTTGAAGGTCAGTGGTTTCTTCTTGTAGAATCTTGTCCACGTAAAATCTAAAGTCTTACAGCCAGGTAAGCCCTTATGTACCCACGGTAGAGGGTTGGGCAGATTTGGGGGACCCTCCTAGGGGAGGGTCAGGACAGAGGGGTGGTTACACCCATGTCTTTTGTCCAGTTTCACGCCAGAGCAGGAGCCAATGGCTCCCAGAACTGGTTTGAGCTAAACTATGCACAGGGACACCAAATGTGCCCCGGGTGCGGACTTTCAGGCACTCTCAGAGTGCACCCACCCAGCCCCAATACACTAAATCCTGTCTGGGAGGTAGTCACACCTCCCTGTGACAGGATGCCTATTGTTCTGCCTTCCTCTGCTCGAGCTTGGCTCAGCAGCAGGAGGGCAGAAGTGTGTCTCTGGTCGGCAGCATCCATTTTGTGCTGACCGGGTCGAGAAGGCTGGCACCGGATAGACCAGTGACCCCACGAAGCTCGCTTCAGAAGGGTGGAATCATACTTCCCACACCGGATACCGGTGTGGAGGTATGATTCCAAGGTGTTTGATACCAAACACAATATATTTCTATGCAGCCGTTTTCGAGATAGCATTTACAGCGAGGTTTTAATGCACCTCTACCTATATGTCTGGCTGAGTCACAGACAACCCAGGAGAATGGTCTCCGAACGCTGCAGAGGGGCTCTGCTCATGCAGGTCCACCCTCTCACTAAAAACCCAGCACCCTGCCTTCAGGATTGTTAAGGTCTGCTATAGGGGTGACTTATAAGTCTTAAGTGTAGTGACCTATAGATATAGTGAACCTATATCTAAAGTAAGTGGTGCAAGCACCATCTTACACAGGCTGCTGTAGCAGACCTAGAGTTCCATTTGCATGGCCTCTCATGGGTGGCATAATACATGCTTCAGCCCATGGGAGGCGTCTGGGGTACCTATGCCCTGGGTACATGGGTACCATATACTAGGGACCGATAAGGGTACCCCAGTATCCAATCTGGAGTGTACCAAAGTGCATGTATGACAATTTAAGGGAGAAAGCAGTTAGACTGGGGTCCTGATTAGCCGGATCCCAGTCAGACTAGTCAAAAACAGTGAGACATCAAGCAAAAAGTGGGGGTAACCATAAGAAACAGATCCTACTTTCCTACACAACCCCCCCCAAACGAAAGGACATGAGACTAACCTTGACCAGTTGAGTCTTCATTTTCTAAGTGGAAATATCTGGAGAGTCCATCTGCATTGGCATGGTTACACCCAGGTCTATGTTCCACTGTATAGTCCATTCCCTGTAGGGAAATGGACCACCTCAAAAGTTTGGGGTTTTCACCCTTCATCTGTTTTAACCATAAGAGGGGCTTATGGTGTGTCTGAACAATGAAGTGAGTGCCAAACAAGTATGGCCTCAGCTTCTTCAGAGCCCAAACCACAGCAAAGGCTTCCCTCTCAATAGCTAACCAACGTTTCTCTCTGGGGGTCAGCCTTCTGCTTATAAAAGCTACTGGCTGATCCTGACTCTCTTCATTCAGTTGTGATAACACAGCCCCTACCCCCAACTCAGATGCATCAGTTTGAACAATGAATTGTTTGGAATAGTCAGGACTTTGCAGAATGGGAGCAGTGAACATGGCCTGCTTCAGGTCATCAAATGCATTCTGACAGCTAACTGTCCACTGAACTTTCTTAGGCATTCTTTTAGAGGTCAGATCATTTAAGGGGGTCACTATGGATCCATATCCCTTAACAAACCTCCTGTAGTACCCAGTCAGGCCCAAGAAAGCTCTGACCTGAGTCTGGGTAGTTGGAGCAACCCAGTCCATGATGGTCTGGATTTTGCTCTGCAATTGTTGAGCCTGGCCTCCACCCACAAGGTGGCCCAGGTACACAACCTTACTCTGCCCTATCTGGCACTTGGTGGCCTTGATAGTTAGGCTTAGCTTCTGCAGGGCCTCCAGAACATTTCTTAGGTGGACCAGGTGGTCCTCCCAGGTGGAACTAAAGACAGCAATATCATCAAGATAAGCTGCACTGTAGTCTTCCAGGCCTGTGAGAACTTTATTCACCAACCTTTGAAATGTGGCAGGTGCATTTTTCAAGCCAAAGGGCATTACCACAAATTGTTAGTGCCCACTAGGGGTTGAAAATGCTGTTTTGGGTTTGGCATCCTCAGCTAATCTGATTTGCCAATATCCAGCTGTGAGGTAAAATGTACTCAAGAACTTGGCTGAGGCCAAAGTATCAATGAGCTCATCTGCCCTCGGAACAGGATGAGCATTAGTCCTAGTGACTGCATTGAGCCCCCTGTAGTCTACACAAAACCTCATTTCTCTCTTACCACCCTGGGTATGAGGTTTGGGTACCATGACTACTGGACTAGCCTAAGGGCTATCCGAGGGTTCAATGACTCCCAATTCCTGCATCTTTTGGACCTCAGTCCTGATTCAGTCCCTGACATGGTCAGGTTGCCTGTAAATCATATTTTTAACAGGCAGACTTTCACCTGTGTCCACTTCATGGGTACACCAAGTGGTCTGAATAGGAGTCAGGGAGAACATATGTCTGTACTGATTGAGGGCCTTCCTGCAATCAGTATGTTGCTGCTCAGTGAGGCTGCCTGCCAAGGCTACACCATCAACTGAGCCATCATCAGGGATCTGTGAGAAGAGGTCAGGGAGTCGGTCACTCTCTTCCTCCTGTCCATAATAAGTAGCCATGACCAAGCCCATGTCTGCCCTGTCAACATATGGCTTGAGCCTGTTCACATGGCGCACCCTGTGGGGGCTCCTGGGAGTTCCAAGGTCCACCAGGTAGGTGACCTCTCCCTTCTGCTCAAGAATGGTATGGGGTCCACTCCACTTGTCCTGGAGAGCTGCTGGGGCCACAGGCTCCAACACCCATACCTTCTGACCTGGCTGGTACACAGTCAGCACAGCATTTTGGTCATGCCAAGCTTTCTGTAATTCTTGGCTAGCCTCAAGGTTTTTACTTGCCTTCTTCATATACTCAGCCATCCTGGAGCGGAGACCAAGTACATAGTCCACTATGTCTTGTTTAGGTGGTTTGAGAGGTAATTCCCATCCCTCCTTCACTAAACATAAGGGACCCCTAACTGGATGTCCAAACAGAAGTTCAAAAGGGCTGTAGCCAACCCCCTTCTGAGGAACCTCTCTGTAGGCAAAGAGAAGGCAGGGCAACAGGACATCCCATTTTCGCCTAAGCTTTTCTGGGAGGCCCATGATCATCCCCTTGAGGGTTTTGTTGAATCTCTCAACTAACCCATTGCATTGTGTGTGATAGAGTGTGGTAAATTTGTAATTTACTCCACACTCCTTCCACATAGCAGTAATGTAACTAGACATGACGTTTGCACCTCTGTCTGTTAAGACCTCCTTAGGGAAACCCACTCTGGAAAAAATTCCCAAGAGAGCCCTGTCCACCACAGGAGCTGTGGTGGTTCTAAGGGGTATTGCTTCTGGGTACCTAGTGGCATGGTCCACCACCACTAGATTATATCTGTGCCCAGATGCAGTTGCAGGATCCATGGGACCAATTATGTCAATCCCAACCCTTTCAAAGGGAACCCCCACCACAGGTAGTGGTATCAGGGGGGCCTTTGTGGTACCACCTGCCTTACCACTGGCTTGACAGGTGATACAGGAGCGACAAAACTCCTTTGTGTCCTCTGACATGTGAGGCCAGTGAAAGTGAGGGACAACCCTGTCCCAAGTCTTACTTTGGCCTAGGTGTCCTGCTAAAGGGATATCATGTGCCAGTGTCAGTAGGAAGCCCCTAAACGTCATAGGTATAACCAACCTCCTGGTAGCACCAGGCTTGGGGTCTCTACCCTCTGAGTAAAGGAGTCCTTCATCCCAGTAGATCCTGTGGGACCCACTGGCACTCCCAGCAGCCTCAGCAGCAGCTTGCTGTCTGAGGGGTTCAAGAGAGGGGCAGCTGTGCTGCTCCTGACTCAGTTCTGCCCTGGAAGGGCCCCTGTCCCCAAGAACTCAACCTGATCAGGTTCAAGTTCCTCTGAGACAGTTCCTTCACAGGGACTGGGGTCATCTCCCTCAGGAGACTGATCCTCACTCTGAGTCTGGGGGGAAGACACTGCCTTACCCCTACTGCTCCTTCTCTTGTAAGGCACCTGGTCCATTTTTCCAGGATCAAGGGCCTGTTCAGTTGAAGACAGTTTGGCCTGTGACCTGGTCACAGCAAACACATCTGCAGAGATACCCAACATTGCTGCATGTGTCCTGAGTTCCACTTCAGCCCAGTCTGAAGTTTCCAAATCATTGCTCAACAAGCATTCCACAGGGAGGTCTGAGCTAACCGCAACCTTCTTAGGGCCAGTTACCCGTCCCCAGCTGAAATTAACAACTGCCAAGGAATGGTCCGTCCTGACATTGTTAGCATTGGTCACTTGGTACATCTCACCAAGTATGATCTGGTCAGGGCCCACAAGATCTCTTGTCACCATTGTGACACAAGCGCCTGTGTCCCTATATGCCATGGCCTACTTACCATTAATTAAAGGCTATTGTCTGTATTTTCCCAGATTTCTGGTACTGACAAATAGGGAGGCAATAGCCATGCCTCCATCACAGACCAAAACAGCCTGAGCTGGAGTTCTGATTAGGCCAGAACCCATATCAGATCCCAGGGTTAACCCTACTAGACCCTTGTTCCCTGTACCACCACTTGGAGCTGAACTAGGGGGAACAGTTGCCTTAGGGGCAGTGGTGGTGGTAGGAGGATCCTTGGCCCTTGAACAATTGGCATCTCTTGTCCAATGGGTTTTCTCCTTACACAGGAAGCACCAAGGTTTCTTTTTGCCTTTACCTTTGTTAGACTGTGACTCCCCCCAGATGCAGGTTTTTGGGGCCCTGATGAAGACTTCTGGTCTTTACCCTTTTCCCCACCCTTATCTGAAGGTTTAGCATCTTGCTTCTTCTGGTCACACCTGTGGTCTGGTTTTTCTGCTTCACCCTGGTTCTGACCCACCTATCTGCCTTCTTTCCCAATTCTTGGGGAGAAGTCAGATCAGAGTCAATCAAGTACTGATGCAACAACTGATTTTGGCAGTTATTAAGGATCTGCTCCTTCATAATCAAATTGTACAATCCCTTGAAATCATTCACTTTGCTGCCAAGTAACCAGCCTTCCAGAGCCTTAGTAGCACAATCTACAAAGTCTACCCAGTCCTGAGTCTCTGTCTTCTGTGTGTCTCTTGACTTAATCCTGTACTGTTCAGTGGTTAAGCCAAACCCATCAATGAGAGCACTCTTCAGGACTGAATAGTTGTCAGCATCCTCTTCTCTAACAGTGAGGAGCTTATCTCTACCTTTGTCAGCAAAGGAGAGCCACAAGATAGTTGCCCACTGCTCTTGAGGGACCTTCTGTACTTTACAGGCCCTCTCTAAAGCAGTTATCCATTTGTAGATGTCATCCCCACCATGGTAGGGAGGGACTATCTTGCACAGGTTTCTATTGTCATAAGTATACTCCTTAATCCTAGGGGCACTGTTGCTGCCACCATGGGACTCTAGTCCCAGTTTCTTTATAGCCTTCTGGAGTTCTAGGGATTCCTTATCTAAGGCCAATTACTCTTGCCTGAGCCTAAGCTTGACTTTCTCAAGCTCTAGAAATTGGCACTGTCTTTCATAAGAGCTATCTCTCTTATGAGATATGGAGGTCCCTATAGAATGTCCTGAATGGTCAGATTCTACAGAGGGAGATCTAGATCTCCTGGGTAAACTCTGCACTCTTCCTGGAGGAGTAAAGAGAGGGCCACTGGGGCCTTCTCCACCCTCTTCCTGAAGATCTAGGTTGTCCAGGTTGGAATCATCTTGATCCTCCTGGCCAGGGTTTGAGTCTAGGTCATAAAAGGTGTCACCTCCTTACCTGTCTTCATTCCCTGCCCCACCCACTCTTTCTACCTCATCTGACCCTGGGGTCTTTCTAAGGTAATCTAAGAGTAACACCTCAATGAGACGTTGGGTGTTGGCATTTCTCCCTGTCTTCAGCTTCCTAGAAGCACACATGGCTTTCAAACCCTGAAATGTGAGACCATTGTACCTAGAACGCAGAGAGCCACTGGCTTCTCCTTTAGAAGACATAATTAGTGTGGTGTGGTGTTAGCACCTACCTAACCTAATGGGAACTAAACTCTCTTAGGTTGGAGAAAGGGTGTGCTAGACCCTTAACCTACCCAACTCCAAGTTCAGTAGAACGTACTTATTCTAACCTTAAGTATTATATGTGCCTAATACTTTAGTGGTTTTCAGTTAATCAATACAAAGAGATTTAGCTGGTAAAACAATGCAGGCTTGAATCCCAACTGCTGCACACCAATGTGAGAAGTTGGCCTGGTATATGCTGTCCACTAGTTAAAGTGGGCACCTTGCACCAGTCCAAACGACCCTTATGATGTATGAGGTCAAAGATAACCTTTAGAAAGCTATCCTAGTGGTAGGTGTGGAGAGCAGCCTTCAGGCCTAATCTTGAAGGAATGTAAAGCAGCTTGTTTTACCAGACTATCACCTCCTATATTGACTAAATGAAAGGAGAACCACACAGTAGTTATATAAAAATATGTATTTATTAATATAACACTCTCTACTATCCTCTACACGAGGATAGAACACAAAGCACACAATACGAGATCAATAGAACAGTTGTAAGTAGCACAATACACAGTGGGCTCCAGGGGGAGACCAAACAATACAATAAAATAGTAGTATAACAGTCACGACTGCGATCAAGACAAGGTCTGGAGCACATAGAATCGCTGGGACCCCAAGGAACCACCCAAGGTGAGTAGATAGGGACCCCACGGAGGACGGGTGCAGTGTGAGAACACGACCGCGGCCTACGTACAATTCTATGGGAAAGTCGCGGTTACACTTTTAAAGTTTAAGGACCCTTCTAGGAGGACTTCGAGCTAAACCTTTGGAACTTAAGAGTTTGAAGAGCCACCCCACCTGTGAATACCGTAGTACCTGAGTTACCTATCCCAGAGGAGCCGGGTGCATAGGTCTGAAGTGGCGTCAGAAACTGCTGTTGTTCTGAATGGAGGCCCTTGAAGAAGTACTGCTGCAGTGAAGGCGAAAAGGGTCCGGTGGAATCCAAGCCTGGATTCTGGAAGGAAGGAACCTGAAAGCAGAGGGGGCAGAGTCTGGGTCACTTCAGAGTGACCAGGGGCTCGGTAGACGAATGCCCACCGATGTCGGTGCTTCAGGTGCGAAGAAGGGATGCTTGACTCTGCAGCCACGAGGACCAGGAGATGTTGAGGATGACCAGGAGCTGGAGGTGAGTTGTCCCATGATGGATGTCAAGTGCTGAGCGGTCAGTGTCCGGCTGGACCACCAACAAGCCTTGGCAAAACCAACCCACGAGTGAAGGTCAAACAGGTTACCCTGTGGACCAGCAAGGTCCAGAGGACTCACCAAGCAATGGGGAGTCAGGGCACATCTAGAGCAACCAGGAAAGCCCAACACAAATCAAGATGACCCTCAGAGAGATCCACAGGCTGAAGGACCAAGAGTTGCGAGGGGACCTCGGGCAAGATTGCAAACTACCAGCCCACAGAGCACTCAGTGCGAGGAGGCCAGATTTCTTGGGTGCAAATACTGCTCAGGGTCAGGACTACAGGGAGTCCAATGCACAAGCTCGGGAATTGCCAACAAGCAGCAAATCGAGACGTGCACAGGGGTTCGGGTAATGCAGTCCCCACGAGGGATACTGGCCTCAAACTTGCTGAGAGGGCAGATAGACCTCAGGGACCTTCAGAAACCCACCTCCTGTTCTTTCTGAAATCTTCGGAGTCCGCAGGAGCTCAGGAGCAGCAGACCGGTCAGTTGCGTTAAGGTGCCTGCTAGGGCAGGGGACTGACTCCTTCACTCCAATTGTCCAGATGTCCTTAGTGCACCACAGATCCTGCACGGAGCCTGTATGGAGCAAGGGCACAGACAAAGCTTTGGACGGAGAGGGAGACGAAGTCGGGCCCAGTCGAAGTCCAGCGAAGTCCAGAGTGTCCAGACGGTCGAAGGTCAGTGGTTTCTTCTTGTAGCATCTTGTCCACATAAAATCTAAAGTCTTACAGCCAGGTAAGCCCTTATGTACCCACGGGAGAGGGTTGGACAGATTTGGGGGACCCTCCTAGGGGAGTGTCAGGACAGAGGGGTGGTTACACCCGTGTCCTTTGTCCAGTTTCGTGCCAGAGCAGGAGCCAATGGCTCCCAGAACTGGTTTGAGCTGGACTATGCACAGGGACACCAAATGTGCCCCAGGTGCAGACTTTCAGGCACTCTCAGAGTGCACCCACCCAGCCCCAATACACTAAATCCTGTCTGGGAGGTTGTCACACCTCCCTGTGACAGGATGCCTATTGTGCTGCCTTCCTCTGCTCGAAGTTGGCTCAGCAGCAGGAGGGCAGAAGTGTGTCTCTGGTCGGCAGCATCCATTTTGTGCTGACCGGTCGAGAAGGCTGGCACCGGATAGACCAGTGACCCCACGAAGCTCGCTCAGAAGGGTGGAATCATACCTCCCACACCAGTTACCAGTGTGGAGGTATGATTCCAAGGTGTTTGATACCAAACACCATATGTTTCTATGCAGCCGTTTTCGAGATAGCATTTACCGCGAGGTTATAATGCACCTCTACCTATATGTCTGGTTGAGTCACAGACAACCCGGGAGAATGGTCTCCGAAGGCTGCAGAGGGGCTCTGCTCATGCAGGGGCACCCACTCACTAAAAACCCAGCACCCTGCCTTCAGGATTGTTAAGGCCTGCTATACGGGTGACTTATAAGTTTTAAGTGGAGTGACCTATAGATATAGTGAACCAATATCTAAAGTAAGTTGTGCAAGCACCATCTTACGCAGGCTGCTGTAGCAGACCTAGAGTTCCATTTTGCATGGTCTCTCATGGGTGGCATAATACATGCTTCAGCCCATGGGAGAACTCTGGGGTACCTATGCCCTGGGTACATGGGTACCATATACTAGGGACTGATAAGGGTACCCCAGTATCCAATCTGGAATGTACCAAAGTACATGCATGACTATTTAAGGGAGAAAACAGATAGACTGGGGTCCTGATTATCAGGATCCCAGTCAGACTAGTCAAAAACAGAGAGACATCAAACAAAAAGTGGGGGTAACCATAAGAAGCAGATCCTACTTTCCTACAGCTGGTATGAAGGGTAAAAGGATGGATGATTATATGGATGGAAAGAAGGATAGATGGATCGATACATGGATGTGTAAGTGGGTGAATGGATGGATGGACGGATGGATAAATGAATGGATGGATGGATGTACCAATAAATAAAAAGTTGACAGTATGACTGTAAGAATGTATAGAAGAAAGGATGGAAAGGTGAGGATGGATAAGTGAAAAGATGAATAAATGAGTGAAGAGATGGATGGGTGAATGGATTGATGGATGAATGGATGGATGAATGAGTAAAGGGCATCTAAATGGGAACTGTGGGTGCGTAGCTAGATGCGTGGCTCAATGGAAAATTGAAAGATTGAATGGGTGAACAGAAGAATGGGTGCATAGAAAGATGAATAGGTGGTTGGATGGATAGATGGATGCATGGATGATTGGCTGGATAGGTGAAGGCATGCAAGTTTGAAATAAAGCAAGGAATGGTTAAAAAAGGAATTTAGCTAGAATGGAAGGAAGGGAGAGTCACAGGGTGAAAGGAATGAGAAAAGGAAGGAAGTCTGAATGAATGCTGCACGTGAAGTGATGGCTGAATGAAAATATGGATGAATGAATGGAAGGATGGAATAATGATTGGTTGGAAGGACTCCTGTGCAGGAGTTGGAATTATAAGTTATACAAAGTTTATCATACCTGCTAATTACTGGGTGCAACAGAGTGGCCTCCCCTTGCTCAATTTGGACAGGTCAAGCATGCTGAAATGTAACAACTGAAAAATGGCCAGTATGTGCTGGAACATGCAGGCTTTGGTGCAGAGAGCAAGCACCAAAACCTACATGTTATTGCCCATTAGTGTGGGAAATGTCGTAATAGATATTGTTAATCGCTCTTGATAAATTCCAACCCCTGTGAAATCAAATTTTATTGCATGCGATAAATATCACATGCTCCTCCAGGCCTCTGATAATGGTCTTTGTAGTTGATTATTCTTAAACATCAAGATCCACCCATGAGGGTTTGCGAAAGGTAATACTGGTCAATGATGGAGTGTGTTTCCTACGATGGTGGGAAGCACAATGTGTTTCTTAAATACCCCTCACACACCAAAAGGGCCCTTGGTGTCATGCTTCATCATAGGGGTCTTCGCATCCCTCTACGGAACACGGCGTGCTACTACCGGCGAAATACGCGGGAGCACTGATGTTTTCACTATGTGTGGTGTGAGAGAAAGTGAGTGATAGGGTCATAAGTGAGTCATAAGTGAGTGTTAAAAAATACCTAGCACCTGCGGAGTAAGAAAATTTAATATCCCTGGATGCCGGTATTATTAAAAATGTGAGGCGGAGGTATGTTGTGTCAATGTACAAGACCTCCTGTGTGTGTCAACATGTGTCGAAGCGTAATGCTTCTTCTTCAGGACGGGTACACAGATCCCTACCCTACTCACATGAAATGACTGAATATGTCTGTAATTGTTAAAATGTCCAGTGTAGACAGATAATTAATGTTCAAGATGAGACTCAATGGTCTTAATCTGAAATGCGAAATGATAATTCTTTCAGTACAATAAGGAAAAAAGAAACACAATAAATAAAATCATCAGGAAAGCCAAAATTACTCCGAAGGTAACATAAGTGACCTGTAAAAGTGATGCAAACAGTGCCTGCTATAGACCGTATAGTGAAATACTCATGCCGGTGTAGTGTCCTGTAAAAAAAGACTGATAACGAGACTCACAAACATGAAACAGAAAACACACACACTATGGGGTCGATTCCGATTCGGGCCGGAAATTTCTCCGACCGAGCCGGACCCGGAGAGATTTCCGACCGAATCGGACCCGTGCAGTCCGACCGAACGAGTACGATGCGTCCGTATGTTATCGGACTCGAGTCGGTCGGACTCCCATTGAAGTCAATGGGAGCCGGTCGTACAACGCGTACGCGGGCTCCCATTGACTCAATGGGTGCGAGTCGGACAAGGGCGCCCCCTACAGCGGGTACGCGGCGAAGCGATTCGCGCCGTACACTCACAGGTAGGGGGGACCCATGGGTCCCCCCTGTGTGCGACTCGCGCGGCTACGCGTACAGGGGGGTCCGACACGGACCCCCAAAGTACGGCTCCGACAGCTCTTACGAGCCAGACGGCGCGGCTCGGTCGGACTGCTCGCGGCGCGCATCGTACTTACCCGGCCGGGAAACGTTTCCATTGCGCGGTGCGAGTCGAGTCCGAGCGAGTCGGTCGGAGCGGTTCGAGCCGGGAGCGAGTCGGTCGGAGCGGTCGGGATGCCCGGACGAGTCGGTCGGGCGATTTCGCATCGTACTCGCTCGGCCGGACCCGCGTACGGTTCGGTCGGGAAACAGGGCTCCGAATCGGATCCGGTAAAGCCGAATCCGATTCGGAGCCCTACCGGCCGAGATCGGAATCGGCCCCTCTATGTGGTACGACCCACTGTCGTCCTTGCTGTGGCTGAGGGGTATAAGTCAAAGAATAAATTTTGCCAAAAGAGGAACCAGGTTACATACTTGTAGTATTGTCGGTGTTGGCGTCATGAGCCTGAAAACGATGGGGATCAGGTGCAAATCGCACTCTGTTGGTAAAAACCGAGTGAATCAGGTAGGTAGAACAGGCTTGATAAAGAACAGTATATGCAGGTTGGCTCCTTTGGTGCGGCTATGCCGTACTTACATGTACCGGGGTACTACCTCGTACTGCCATCCCCTCTCGCGGCTCCGTCGATGTGGTTCGGCCGGGAGGGGCTCGTATTTATATGCTGCTTAATTGGCTTGGCGCTCCCGCCTAAGCGAGGTGTGGACGTGCCCTAGAGGAGCCACTCCATCCTGAGTCGGGACTCAGACGCCCCGGAAGTGGATCAAGTGGAGACGCTGCCTGCAACCGGTATGCTTAGATCGACCCGGATGTGTAGGTGTTGCTTAGCAACTGGAGCGCTCGCGGTGCAGTAACCATATTTCGAAGGGCATCAATACATGTGGATATTTACAAAGAGGCTGCAGAGAAGTAAATGGTAATAAAAACGTCATGATAAAGAGCGGTATACTCATGACGGGGTTTGCGGAGTAAATGAAACCGTCACTATGTAACATCACTATGTGGTGATTAGGCCTGGGCGAAGTACTACGCTACACTCGCGTAGTTTGCGAAGTTTGCGCTACTTCGCACTACGCGAATTGCACGTAGCACAGTGCAAACACGCGTTGCAGTCATTTTTTGCTTGCTCGCGGTCCTCAACGTTAAGTTGGCGACCGCGAGCAAGCAAAATGACATCCCGGCGAGACTTTTTCCTCGTTCGCAATCAGCAACATCAAGTTGCCGATCGCGAGCGTGGAAAATAAACCTCCCGGCGAGATTCTCAACTCGGGGAGGTCAGGTTTCTCATTGCGAGTGGTCGCGTATGCTCGCGACCGCTCGCGATGAGAAACTACCAGTCCGCGTTGAGAAAGCTACCGCTCGAGTAGAAATCTACTCAAGCGGCAGAAAAAGACCGCTTGCACTGTGCAAGAAGCCGTTTGCAATGATTGCACAGTGCGGACAAGCATCCAGCACTGTGCAATCAGTGCGAACATCATTTTGCACAGTGCACTACGCAGTTCGCATAGCTATGCGTAGCTCGCGTAGTGCGAAGTGCACTTCGTGTAGCTTCGCGTAGCGCTACTACGCGAACTATGCCCAGCCCTAGTGGTGATGCTAAGGTTATCAAGGAGGCCCACAGGAATAGCGGCAGGTGATGTGTGCTGCCTTGCGGTCCAGGAGTGGCAACCCGGAGAGCACAGACTGGGGACATGCTGGGCAACCCGATTGGGGATGTCGGGGTAGGTAGAAGGAGGGGGAAGAAAAACGACTGGGGATATGATGATAGTATTAACAAGATGGTGGTAGCTAGACCCATGCTTTCGAGTGCTCAGTTTACAGTTCTACAGGATACATAGTCATACTGGAGAGGAGAGATAATCAAGAGAATTGGCTCCCAGGTATATTATCATTAAGGCCTGTTGTATGGGTGCCCAGACGGAACACCTATCTTTGTTCTTTTTCCAAGAGGCCGTTTTCAGAAGGCATTTGCTCTATTATCGTCCATTGCAGGTCATTTACTGTGTGAGTTTCTGTCAGAAAGTGTGTCGCCATTCTAGTTGTGCTCTTCTTGCATCGTATGTTGCTTCTGTGTTCCCCGATCCGGATTTTAACCGGTCGTGAGGTCATACCCACATACTCCAATTTGCATGGGCACGTGATCATGTAAATGACGTTCCGACTGTTGCAGTTTGTAAATTTTCTTTGCTCCCATACACTGCCATTACTAAACTTAATTTGTCTGCTCTTTTTGGTGAGATGGCAAGTGCTACAGTTGCCACATGGGTGGTGCCCCTGGATACATTGGAGGGTCGGATTCTCATTGGTTGGAACTGTGCGTGGTCGTGTGTGAACCAGCATGTCTTTCAGGTTTCTGCCTCTCTTGTGTGCAAACAGTGATTTTTCAAGATGAAGTTTGCCACAATTGAGGATCCTCCAATGTCTATTGACAATTTTTGATATCTCGTTGGAATGCGTGTTGTAGGTTGTCACGCAGATGGGTCTAGCCTCTTGATCCTTCTGTACCTTTTCTTCCAACAGGGCCTCTCTGTTGTTATTCCGGGCTCTCTTCATTGCCCTGTCAATGATTTGGACGGGGTAGTTCCGGTTTGAGAGCTTGGTCTTTAAATCCAAAGCTTGTGCTTTGTAATCCGTCAGTTCGGAGCAGTTCCTTCGGAGACGAAGAAATTGCCCGTAAGGGAGGTTGTCACGTAGGTGGCGAGGGTGAAAGCTGCTGTATAATAACAGGCAATTCTTGGCTGTAGGCTTGAAATGTGTGGTAGTTTTCAGTCTTCCCCTATCCGGGTATATGTTCAAATCTAGAAATACTAGGTTTACGCGTGACGCGGTGCTTGTGAATTTTAGGAAGGTGTTCTGCTGGTTGAGCCATCTCATGAACTCCTCAGTAGATGGAATATCTCCTTCCCAAACTACCAGTACGTCATCAATATACCTCTTCCAGGTCTTGATGTGATGTCTGAAGGGGTTGTCATGATGTAAAATCTTACACGACTCCAGATGGTGTACGTAGAGACCAGCAAGACTAGGAGCAAAGGTGCTTCCCATGCTGGTCCCATGTTTCTGTAGGTATAGTGTGTCACCATACAGGAAGAAATTCTTTGTTAGAGCCAGAGCGATGCACTCCATCACTAAACTCCGTGGTGTTTGGTAGTCCCAAGTGGTTGAGAAGAGTATCTCTTCGATGATGTTCAATGTCTCGTTATGGGGTAGGCTCGTATATAGACTCTCTACGTCAAGCCCTAGTAGTAGTTGTTTTTCTGGATCAAAAGGCAAGTTTTGTAGTAACTGGAGTACTGCTTTAGTATCTCTCAAGTAGGTGTCGGTTTTTTGAATGAGAGGGCGTAGGAAAGCGTCAGCGAATTTCGACAGAGGCTCTAGTATAGAGCCTATACCAGAAACTATCGGACGACCAGGTGGTTGGTTCAGGTTCTTGTGTATCTTGGGGATGGTGTAGAAATAGGGAATCCGCTGAGTTTTTTGGATCAAAAATGAGGCCTCCCTCTTAGACACCCAGTCATGTGCCAAGGCTTCCTCTACCATCCCTGCAATTTGGATCCATAAGGATTCTGTTGGGTCATCTCGTAGAATTTCATAGTTCCTCTCATCTCCCAGTAGCCTCCTACATTCATTGTCATAGGCCATTGTCGTTTGGATCACTATTGCCCCACCTTTGTCAGATGGTTTTATGGTGATCTCTTTGTTAGTTGAGAGTTGTTGTATTGCTTCTTTTTCCACTCTACTGGTGTTCTGAAAGTTGGTGTGACCGTCAGTAGCCATCTTTCCCAGATCTTCCATGACCGCCTTCTCAAATGCCAGTATTTCGACAGGTACTGTAGAGTCTGGAGGGGTGAAGGTTGATTTTAACCGTAGTCCAGTGTCGGATGGTTCCTCTGTGGTGGTGTCTCTTTCCTGGAAAAATGCACGTAGTTTCAATTTCCGTATAAATTTGTGCATTTCTGCATGGATCTTGAATCCGTCCATTCTGTTCGTTGGTACGAAACCCAATCCTTTCTCTAGGACCTTCTTCTGTATTCCTGTGAGTTCACATTCCGTTATGTTCACTACTAGCTGCCCCCCTTGCTGGTGGACGCTTGGTTGTTGAGTGCGCTCGTCATGCTCCTTGTCGAGACCCGTGGGTTCTCTGATTCTTCCATTGTCCAATGTACATTGTTGCCTCTCCTGTTCCTGCCTCGTCGGGGTCCAGGGCGCGACCCTAAAAAAGACGGAGGTCCATAGTAATTGTAGTCGTACTCAGGCACCCACTGTTGGAATGGGCCCCCCATCGGGGGTGGTCCAAAAGTGTATTGTTGGTACGCAGGAGGTCCTTGGTAGTTGTTCCATCCCTTTGTCTGGGATTATGAGGTTTAAGGTATTGTCGTCCTCCTCGTTGGTTCCTGTATGAGTTCTTCCTGCTGGAATTAGAACTGTTGGTGCTTGAGTCAGATGCATCGCTATCTTGGTCACTGTTGAAGTCTTTGGGCACATAGTCATCTCTTGTGTATGGGTAGGCTCTCTCGTGGCTGAAGCGTTCCTTGTCTTTCTTAAGTTTGTTAAACTTACTTTGTTTGAGTGTGACCTCAAACTCAGTCATTTGTTGGTTAAGTTCCTCCAAGCGTTTCTTCAGTACTGCAGGTGATTGGTAAGTTCTAAGTTGAATCTCTAGTTTTTGAATGTCTATTTTCAGTTCCTGCACTAGTCGAGTGGCTGTTTTTATAATTAAGACTAGCCAATCCCGGGTACAATGCCACGATATGAGTGACCAGTCTTTTTTAAAAGATTTATTATTCTGAAAAATGAAAGGCCCATTACGGACAATCAGGCCCTGTGGTGCCGCATTTACCCTCAGGTATTCTGTCATGAAAAGGCCATGTAGGGCAGTTTTAATTTGAGCTCTTCTTAAGTTGGTCAATTCGTCCCAGTCAGCACTGCTCAGGCCCGAGTCAGTGCTGATCAGCCCTTCGAAAGGGTTAATTGCAGCCAGAATTCTGTCGATCTCTTCTTCTCCAAAGGTGAGGCCGGTTTCTTCAGCCATATTCAGGACAAAGTGGGTAATGTGAGTGAGTGTGTGTATGTTACCTAAGGAAAAAAATACGTATATATGTGTAATACTATAGAAATGGTTTACTGACCACTCCTGAACTCGGGCTCTGAGGCTGGAGTTTATAAAGCGAGGAATTTTGGCTAACTCCCACAGCTGCGCGCTGTCTGAATACTGTAAATATCAAAGGAGGGAGTGGAGAGTCGGTGTCCTCCACGGACACCTAGGGTGGATACGACCACCCCTAACAATTATTCTTAAACATCAAGATCCACCCATAAGGGTTTGAGAAAGGTAATACTGGTCAATGATGGAGTGTGTTTCCTACGATGGTGGGAAGCACAATGTGTTTCTTAAATACCCCTCACACACCAAAAGGGCCCTTGGTGTCATGCTTCATCATAGGGTTCTTCGCGTCCCTCTACGGAACGCGGCGTGCTACTACCGGCGAAATACGCGGGAGCACTGATGTTTTCACTATGTGTGGTGTGAGCCCCCCATCGGGGGTGGTCCAAAAGGGTATTGTGGGTACGCAGGAGGTCCTTGGTAGTTGTTCCATCCCCTTTGTCTGGGATTATGAGGTTTAAGGTATTGTCGTCCTCCTCGTTGGTTCCTGTATGAGTTCTTCCTGCTGGAATTAGAACTGTTGGTGCTTGAGTCAGATGCATCGCTATCTTGGTCACTGTTGAAGTCTTTGGGCACATAGTCATCTCTTGTGTACGGGTAGGCTCTCTCGTGGCTGAAGCGTTCCTTGTCTTTCTTAAGTTTGTTAAACTTACTTTGTTTGAGTGTGACCTCAAACTCAGTCATTTGTTGGTTAAGTTCCTCCAAGCGTTTCTTCAGTACTGCAGGTGATTGGTAAGTTCTAAGTTGAATCTCTAGTTTTTGAATGTCTATTTTCAGTTCCTGCGCTAGTCGAGTGGCTGTTTTTATAATTAAGACTAGCCAATCCCGGGTACAATGCCACGATATGAGTGACCAGTCTTTTTTAAAAGATTTATCATTCTGAAAAATGAAAGGCTCATTACGGACAATCAGGCCCTGTGGTGCCGCATTAGCCCTCAGGTATTCTGTCATGAAAAGGCCATGTAGGGCAGTTTTAATTTGAGCTCTTCTTAAGTTGGTCAATTCGTCCCAGTCAGCACTGCTCAGGTCACTTATGTTACCTTCGGAGTAATTTTGGCTTTCCTGATGATTTTATTTATTGTGTTTCTTTTTTCCAGATTGTACTGAAAGAATTATCCTTTCGCATTTCAGATTAAGACCATTGTGTCTCATCTTGAACATTAATTATCTGTCTACACTGGACATTTTAACAATTACAGACATATTCAGTCATTTCATGTGAGTAGGGTAGGGATCTGTGTACCCATCCTGAAGAAGAAGCATTACGCTTCGAAACATGTTGACACACACAGGAGGTCTTGTACATTGACACAACATACCTCCGCCTCACATTTTTAATAATACCGGCATCCAGGGATATTAAATTTTCTTACTCCGCAGGTGCTAGGTATTTTTTAACACTCACTTATCACTCACTTCTGACCCTATCACTCACTCTCTCTCACACCACACATAGTGAAAACATCAGTGCTCCCGCGTATTTCGCCGGTAGTAGCACGCCGCGTTCCGTAGAAGGACGCGAAGACCCCTATGATGAAGCATGACACCAAGGGCCCTTTTGGTGTGTGAGGGGTATTTAAGAAACACATTGTGCTTCCCACCATCGTAGGAAACACACTCATTATTGACCAGTATTACCTTTCTCAAACCCTCATGGGTGGATCTTGATGTTTAAGAATAATTGTTTGGGGAGGTCGTATCCACCCTAGGTGTCCGTGGAGGACACCGACTCTCCACTCCCTCCTTTGATATTTGTAGTTGATTAGCCATGAGATGGTTCCCTATTCTGTAGCATCTAACCACTGAGGTAGCCAAGGCTTACACTTGTTGGGCAGCTACTGGAAGGAGCTTCCCAGGCAGAAATAACATTCAACTGGTAAAAATCTGAACACAACTTAAATTGCAAAGATAAAGAGAAGCAAATACATAGAGTAAAAAGTAACAATATTGCATTAATACAAAGCAAACTTTAAATCTCAGGGAGATGCCGCTTGAAGTGGAAAAAAGAAACAATCACATAACATATCAAGATGGAAAGAGAAGAAGGTATGACATCAGTGATATCTTTACTGCAGCAATACATGAGAAAAAACTTGTCTTCCATGATTTACTCCAGTTGTTCTTAAAGCCTGACTCTTCTTCCCTCAAAGGTAAGTGGCAAGCAAATGTTTGTTGTTGAATGAGAATAAGCTAAATATTTCATAACAATCTTTTTGTAAATAAACAAAATATCGCATCACAACTTAATATCTAGAATAGCAAAGATATGATTATTCCAATCCACAAATAGTGCTTATGAACATGATAAAATAGGATGTATATTTTGTTTCTACTTCTCAGCAAAGGAAGCTAAGGTGAGAAAGACTACCTGCTGTTCTATTTTTTCCGGGTATACCGTGGAATATGGAGCAAAGGAATATCAAGATGTCATAATATCATAGATAAAATGCAGAGGGACAAAAATATCGAAAGATAAGTGCATGCAGAGGAATTATCGATTCACTGTTCTTAACTCCGCATCTACACACCTTCAAGATATATATATATCCATCAAGGTACATATATGTGGAGTTAGGTATAGGAAATCTATCTGCATACTTACCTTTCATTTTGCCCCTCGATATCTGTCTACAATATTAAGGTCCCACGATATTCCCTGCTCTATATTTAGGAGGCACAACCTTTTTTCAGAATGCTGTATTTTGGTGGAGGCAATTATAAGCTATAGATTTTTTTGTTTTCAAGCAAATTTAAAAAGATGCAAAATGCAGGGATGGTGGTGGTCTGGAATATCAAGTAGGGATTATCATGATACCTTAACATCCAGAATGTTGAGGACCAAAATATCAAAAATGTCTGTGCATATAGAGATGTATGGATTTACTATTCTTAACTCCACATCTACATTAGGCCAGGCGAAATTTGTGCTACACTGGTGTTATTGGTATAATTTTGGCTCAACTGAGCACAAGCTGTTGTTGCTCTTGGTGAAAAATGCATCCTCACTGTTAGAGTGGGTGCGAGAATGCATTTGTGCTAAGACACAGCACCAAATGCCAGTTTTGTTTTCTGAGTAGTCCATGTAGTTCCATGTAATTCTGCCAAAATTTCATGGTATTATACAGGAGCTAATTGCGTGAATTTCACACCACCATAATCTGCTAATTCTGCTTATCTGCATACCTTGAATAAATATAAATATATATCTATATATATATTCACTGAAAAAACCATAGGTTTTAGGGACAGTTATAGTTAGTTGGACATTGCACTCGTACAAAACCCGTGAAATTCCCCTGTTATAGTTAGTTCAGCTAACTATAACTCGCGCCCCGCAATGCACTGCTGATGACGTCACATATTACATCACTCATGACATGGTCAGTGACATCACTGATGACATCACTGATGACATCTCAAATGACATCACTGATGACATCATCCAGTGACTGTGTTTCTGTAAAGTTTAAATATGTTTAATATATATAGGGAAAGGCGTATTGAAGAATGAGTGGGTGTATAAGTGTCTGAATGGATGATTTAGTACGTGAGTGACTGACTCTACAAGTGAGTGATTAAACGTATCTTACTGAATGCATGGGTTAGTGACTAAACTGTGTGAATGTCTGTATCCGTCTGTTTGTTGGTGTGTAAGTGGATGCATGGATTTGCGAATAGCTACATGAGTGTCTATATGGGTTATTGATTGGTTCTCTGAGTATCTGTATGGCTGCCTGAGTGTTTGTGTGGGTGGGGTGTGTGTGACTCTATACATAGATGTGTGAGTGGGTGATTCACTGGGTGCATGATTTCAAGAGTGCATCTGTGATGGACTGCTTGGGTGGGTGAGTGTGTGTATGGGTGTGTTAGTGAGTGAATGTATATCTCAGTGGTACATGTGCGAGTAACTACATATGTAAAAGGCAGTATATATGTGTGTTAGAGTATTTAAATGGCTATAAGTGAGAGTGTGTTATTGTGAGAGTGGCTGTATGGATGCGTGTGTGCTTGTATCAGTTATTGTATAAGAGCGTAAGAATGTGCTAGTATTTGTATGAGTAAGTGAGCTGGTGTGTGTATAACTGTATAGGTGAGTAAATGGGTGTGTGATTAATTTTTTGCATGACTGACTAGGTGTGTGAGTACCTCTATGGATGAGTGGTGGTGTGTGAGTGTTTATATAGGTGTATGAGTGCATATGATAGTCCTGTACTGAGTGACTGTAAGTATGAGTGACTGTACAGGTGAGTGAGTGGATGTGTGTGTAGACCTAAGAATCAGTGAGTGGGTATGTAGTTTTTGGTGTTGGAGTGTCTATGGTTTTGAGAATGGCAGTCTGAAATTTAGAGTGGGTGTATCAAAAGTTATATTAGGGTGTGAGAAGATGCATGAAATTATCACATGGATGATGTCATCAGTGATGTCATTTGAGATGTCATCAGTGATGTCATCAGTGATGTCACTGACCATGTCATGAGTGATGTAATATGTGACGTCATCAGCAGTGCATTGCGGGCGCGAGTTATAGTTAGCTGAACTAACTATAACAGGGGAATTTCACGGGTTTTGTACGAGTGCAATGTCCAACTAACTATAACTGTCCCTAAAACCTATGGTTTTTTCAGTGAATTTCAAAGGTTTTTTAAATGCTAATTTCTAACTATAATGTGTCTGAAACCTATGGTTTTTTCAGTGAATTTCAAAGGTTTTTAAATGCTAATTTCTAACTATAACGTGCCTGAAACCTATGGTTTTTTCAGTGAATTTCAAAGGTTTTTTAAATGCTAATTTCTAACTATAACGTGCCTGAAACCTATGGTTTTTTCAGTGAATTTCAAAGGTTTTTTAAATGCTAATTTCTAACTATAACGTGCCTGAAACCTATGATTTTTAAGTGAATTTCAAAGGTTTTTTAAATGCTAGTTTCTAACTATGCCAACAGAGGTAGGACATGTGAAGAAATAAGAAAAAACGCACAGAAAGAAGCAAAAGATGTGCAGAAAGAACCAACAGAGGAGCAGAAAGAGGCCTTGTTGCAAAATCATCCTGTGCCCACAACTTTTTCAGACGGGTACTGGTGGTAACTGACTCTGACTAACCAGAGCCAGTGCGCGTTTGCACAGTGGTGAAGGGAGGGGGCCTGAGGTGACATGTGTGCAAACGCGCCCCGTGGCACGTTTTAAGTTGCGGGATTAAGTCCCCTTGAATCCTGAGGGTCCCTGGGACCCAACTAGCCCCCAGGTACCTACAGTTAGGACCACAGAGCTGAGTTGCAGAGAGGCGTTCCGAGGCCACGCACCTTTTTCACCTCTTTGCAACGCAACTCTGTTGTGCTTACTGAAGGTACCTGGTGGGCTAGTTGGCCCCAGGATTCAAAGGGAATTAACTCCCCAACTTAAAACGCACCACAGGGCGTGTTTGCGCACATGTCACCTGAGGCCCCGCCCCTCCCTTCACCACTGTGCAAACGCGCCCCGTGGCGCGTTTTAAGTTGGGGGATTAGGTCACCTTGAATCCTGAGAGTCCCTGGGGCCCAACTAGCCCACCAGGTACTTCCAGTAAGCACCACAGGCCTGCGTTGCAACGCCTGTAACAAATTGTGCAGTTGTGTTTAGGTAGTGAAGAGGGTCGTGCTGGGGGTAGTGTTTTAGGGTTTAGGGTAGTGCAGTGGTGTTTGTGTAGTGTAGGGGGTCATGCTGGGGGTAGATTTAGGGTTTAGGGTAGTGCAGTGGTGTTTGGGTAGTGTAGGGAGTCGTGCTGGGGGAGTGTTTTAGGGTTTAGGGTAGTACAGTGGTGTTTGGGTAGTGTAGGGGGTCGTGCTGGGGGTTAGTGTTTTAGGGTTTAGGGTAGTGCAGTGGTGTTTGGGTAGTGTAGGGGATACTGCTGGGGGTAGTGTTTTAGGGTTTAGGGTAGTGCAATGGTGTTTGGGTAGTGTAGGGGGTACTGCTGGGGGTAGTGTTTTAGGGTTTAGGGTAGTGCAGTGGTGTTTGGGTAGCATAGGGGGTACTGCTGGGGGTAGTGTTTTATGGTTTAGGGTAGTGCAGTGGTGTTTGGGTAGTGCAGGGGTTCGTGCTGGGGTAGTTTTTTAGGGTTTAGGGTAGTGCAGTGGTGTTTGTGTAGTGTAGGAGGTCGTGTTTTAGGGTTTAGGGTAGTGCAGTGGTCTTTGGGTAGTGTAGGGAGTCATGCGGGGGTATTGTTTTAGAGTTTAGGGTAGTGCAGTGGTCTTTGGGTAGTGTAGGGGTTGTGCGGGGGTAGTGTTTTAGGGATTAGGGTAGTGCATTGGTATTTGGGTAGTGTAGGGGGTCATGCGGGGGTAGTGTTTTAGGGTTTAGGGCAGTGCAGTGGTGTTTAGGTAGTGTAGGGGGTCGTGCTGGGGGAGTGTTTTAGGGTTTAGGGCAGTGCAGTGGTGTTCGGGTAGTGTAGGGGGTCGTGCTGGGGGAGTGTTTTAGGGTTTCGGGCAGTGCAGTCGTGTTCGGGTAGTGTAGGGGGTCGTGCTGGGGGAGTATTTTAGGGTTTAGGGTAGTGCATTGGTGTTCGGGTAGTGTAGGGGGTCATGCTGGGGGTAGTGTTCTAGGGTTTAGGGCAGTGCAGTGGTGTTCGGGCAGTGTAGGGGGTCGTGCTGGGGGTGGTGTTTTAGGGTTTAGGGCAGTGCAGTGGTGTTCGGACAGTGTAGGGGGTCGTGCTGGGGGTGGTGTTTCAGGGTTTAGGGAAGTGCAGTGGTGTTCGGGCAGTGTAGGGGGTCGTGCAGGGGTGGTGTTTCAGGGTTTAGGGCAGTGCAGTGGTGTTCGGGCAGTGTAGGGGGTCGTGCAGGGGTTGTGTTTCAGGGTTTAGGGCAGTGTTGTTCGGGCAGTGTAGGGGGTCATGCTGGGGGTGGTGTTTCAGGGTTTGGGGCAGTGCAGTGGTGTTCGAGCAGTAAAGGGGGTCGTGCTGGGTGTGGTGTTTCAGGGTTTAGGGCAGTGCAGTGGTGTTCCGGCAGTGTAGGGGGTCGTGCAGGGGTGGTGTTTCAGGGTTTAGTGCAGTGGTGTTCGGGCAGTGTAGGGGGTCGTGCTGGGGTGGTGTTTCAGGGTTTAGGGCAGTGCAGTGGTGTTCGGGCAGCGTAGGGTGTCGTGCTGAGGGGTGGTGTTTCAGGGTTTAGGGCAGTGCAGTAGTGTTTGGGCAGTGTAGGGGGTCGTGCTGGGGGAGTGTTTTAGGGTTTAGGGCAGTGCAGTCGTGTTCGGGTAGTGTAGGGGGTCGTGCTGGGGGAGTATTTTAGGGTTTAGGGTAGTGCAGTGGTGTTCGGGTAGTGTAGGGGGTCATGCTGGGGGTAGTGTTCTAGGGTTTAGGGCAGTGCAGTGGTGTTCGGGCAGTGTAGGGGATCGTGCTGGGGGTGGTGTTTTAGGGTTTAGGGCAGTGCAGTGGTGTTCGGGCAGTGTAGGGGGTCGTCCTGGGGTGGTGTTTCAGGGTTTAGGGCAGTGCAGTGGTGTTCGGGCAGTTTAGGGGGTCGTGCAGGGGGTGGGGTTTCAGGGTTTAGGGCAGTGCAGTGGTGTTCGGGTAGTGTAGGGGGTCGTGCAGGGGTGGTGTTTCAGGGTTTAGGGCAGTGGTGTTTGGGCAGTGTAGGGGGTCATGCTGGGGGTGGTGTTTCAGGGTTTAGGGCAGTGCAGTGGTGTTCGAGCAGTAAAGGGGTCATGCTGGGGGTGGTGTTTCAGGGTTTAGGGCAGTGCAGTGGTGTTCGGGCAGTGTAGGGGGCAGTGCAGGGGTGGTGTTTCAGGGTTTAGGGCAGTGCAGTGGTGTTCGGGCAGTGTAGGGGGTGGTGCAGGGGGTGGAGTTTCAGGGTTTAGGGCAGTGCAGTGGTGTTCGGGCAGTGTAGGGGGTCATGCAGGGGTGGTGTTTCAGGGTTTAGGGCAGTGCAGTGGTGTTCGGGCAGTGTAGGGGCGGTGCAGGGGTGGTGTTTCAGGGTTTAGGGCAGTACAGTGGTGTTCGGGCATTGTAGGGGGTGGTGCTGGGGCTGGTGTTTCAGGGTTTAGGGCAGTGCAGTGGTGTTCGGGCAGTGTAGTGGGTTGTGCTGGGGCTGGTGTTTCAGGGTTTAGGGCAGTGCAGTGGTGTTCGGGCAGTGTAGGGGGTCGTGCTGGGGCTGGTGTTTCAGGGTTTAGGGCAGTGCAGTGGTGTTCGGGCAGTGTAGGGGGTCGTGCTGGGGCTGGTGTTTCAGGGTTTAGGGCAGAGCAATGGTGCTCGGGCAGTGTAGGGGGTTGTGCTGGGGGTGATGTTTCAGGGTTTATGGCAGTGCAGTGGTGTTAGGGCAGTGTAGGGGGTCGTGCTGGGGGTGGTGTTTCATGGTTTAGGGCAGTGCAGTGGTGTTCCGGCAGTGTAGGGGGTCGTGCAGGGGTTGGTGTTTCAGTGTTTAGTGCAGTGGTGTTCGTGCAGTGTAGGGGGTCGTGCTGGGGTGGTGTTTCAGGGTTTAGGGCAGTGCAGTGGTGTTCGGGCAGTGTAGGGTGTCGTGCTGAGGGGTGGTGTTTCAGGGTTTAGGGCAGTGCAGTAGTGTTTGGGCAGTGTAGGGGGTCGTGCAGGGGGTGGTGTTTCAGGGTTTAGGGCAGTGCAGTGGTGTTCGGCCAGTGTAGGTAGTCTTGCTGGGGGTGGTGTTTCAGGGTTTAGGGCAGTGCAGTAGTTTTCGGGCAGTGTAGGCGGTCGTGCTGGGGCTGGTGTTTCAGGGTTTAGGGCAGTGCAGTGGTGTTCAGGCAGTGTACAGGGTTGTGCTGGGGCTGGTGTTTCAGGGTTTAGGGCAGTGCAGTGGTGTGCGGGCAGTGTACGGGGTTGTGCTGGGGCTGGTGTTTCAGGGTTTAGGGCAGTGCAGTGGTGTTCGGGCAGTGTAGGGGTCGTGCTGGGGGTGGTGTTTCAGGGTTTAGGGCAGTGCAGTGGTGTTCGGGCAGTGTAGGGGTTGTGCTGTGGCTGGTGTTTCAGGGTTTAGGGCAGTGCAGTGGTGTTCGGGCAGTGTAGGGGTCGTGCTGAGGCTGGTGTTTCAGGGTTTTGGGCAGAGCAGTGGTGTTCGGGCAGTGTAGGGGGTCGTGCTGGGGGTGGTGTTTCAGGGTTTAGAGCAGTGCAGTAGTGTTCGGGCAGTGTAGGATGTCGTGCAGGGGTGGTGTTTCAGGGTTTAGGGAGTGCAGTGGTGTTCTGGCAGTGTAGGGGTCATGCTGGGGGTGGGGTTTCAGGGTTTAGGGCAGTACAGTGGTGTTCGGGCAGTGTAGGGGGTCGTGCTGGGGCTGGTGTTTCAGGGTTTTGGGCAGAGCAGTGGTGTTCGGGCAGTGTAGGGGGTCGTGCTGGGGGTGGTGTTTCAGGGTTTAGGGCAGTGCAGTAGTGTTCGGGCAGTGTAGGATGTCGTGCAGGGGGTGGTGTTTCAGGGTTTAGGGCAGTGCAGTGGTGTTCTGGCAGTGTAGGGGTCATGTTGGGGGTGGGGTTTCAGGGTTTAGGGCAGTACAGTGGTGTTCGGGCAGTGTAGGGGGTCGTGCAGGGGTGGTGTTTCAGGGTAGTGCAGTGGTGTTCGGGCAGTGTAGGGGGTCGTGCTGGGGCTGGTGTTTCAGGGTTTAGGGCAGTGCAGTGGTGTTCGGGCAGTGTAGGGGGTCTTGCTGGGGGTGATGTTTCAGGGTTTAGGGCAGTGGTGTTCGGGCAGTGTAGGGGGTCTTGCTGGGGGTGATGTTTCAGGGTTTAGGGCAGTGCAGTGGTGTTCGGGCAGTGTAGGGGGTCTTGCTGGGGGTAGTGTTTCAGGGTTTAGGGCAGTGCAGTGGTGTTCGTGCAGTATAGGGGGTCGTGCTGGGGATGGTGTTTCTGGGTTTAGGGCAGTGCAGTAGTGTTCGAGCAGTGTAGGGGGTTGTGCAGGGGGTGGTGTTTCAGGGTTTAGGGCAGTGCAGTGGTGTTCGGGCAGTGTAGGGGGTCGCGCTGGGGGTGGTGTTTTAGGGTTTAGGGCAGTGCAGTGGTGTTTGGGCAGTGTAGGGGATCATGCACGGGATGGTGTTTCAGGGTTTAGGCAGTGCAGTGGTGTTCGGGCAGTGTAGGGTGTTGTGCTGGGGCTGGTGTTTCAGGGTTCAGGGCAGTGCAGTGGTGTTCAGGCAGTGTAGGGGGTTGTGCTGAGGCTGGTGTTTCATGGTTTAGGGCAGTGCAGTGGTGTTCGGGCAGTGTAGGGGGTCGTGCTGGGGCTGGTGTTTCAGGGTTTAGGGCAGTGCAGTGGTGTTCGGGCAGTGTAGGCGGTCATGCTGGGGCTGGTGTTTCAGGTTTTAGGGCTGTGCAGTGGTGTTCGGGCAGTGTAGGGGGTCGTGCTGGGGCTGGTGTTTCAGGGTTTAGGGCAGTGCAGTGGTGCTCGGGCAGTGTAGGGGGTCGTGCTGGGGGTGATGTTTCAGGGTTTAGGGTAGTGCAGTGGTGTTCGGGCAGTGTAGGGGGTCGTGCAGGGGCTGGTGTTTCAAGGTTTAGGGAGTGCAGTGGTGTTCGGGCAGTGTAGGGGGTCGTGCTGGGGCTGGTGTTTCAGGGTTTTGGGCAGAGCAGTGGTGTTCGGGCAGTGTAGGGGTCATGCTGGGGGTAGTGTTTCAGGGTTTAGGGCAGTGCAGTGGTGTTCGGGCAGTGTAGGGGGTCGTGCTGGGGGTGGTGTTTCAGGGTTTAGGTCAGTGGTGTTCGGGCAGTGTAGGGGGTCTTGCTGGGGGTGATGTTTCAGGGTTTAGGGCAGTGCAGTGGTGTTCGGGCAGTGTAGGGGGTCTTGCTGGGGTAGTGTTTCAGGGTTTAGGGAGGTGCAGTGGTGTTCGGGCAGTGTAGGGGGTCATGCTGGGAGTGGTGTTTCAGGGTTTAGGGCAGTGCAGTGGTGTTCGGGCAGTGTAGGGGGTCGTGAAGGGGGTGGTGTTTCAGGGTTTAGGGCAGTGCAGTGGTGTTCGGGCAGTGTAGGGGGTCGTGCTAGGGGTGGTGTTTCAGGGTTTAGGGCAGTGCAGTGGTGTTCGGGCAGTGTAGGGGGTCATGCAGGGGCTGGTGTTTCAGGGTTTAGGGCAGTGCAGTGGTGTTCGGGCAGTGTAGGGGGTCGTGCTGGGGGTAGTGTTTTAGGGTTTAGGGTAGTGCAGTGGTGCTTGTGTAGTGTAGGGGGTCGTGCTGGGGGTAGTGTTTTAGGGTTTAGGGTAGTGCAGTGGTGTTTGTGTAGTGTAGAGGGTCATGTTTTAGGGTAGTGCAGTGGTGTTTGGGTAGTGTAGGGGTCGTGCTGGTGGTAGTGTTTTAGGATTTAGGTTAGTGCAGTGGTGTTTGGGTAGTGTAGGGGTCGTGCTGGGGGTAGTGTTTTAGGGTTTAGGATAGTGCAGTGGTGCTTGTGTAGTGTAGGGGGTCGTGCTGGGGGTAGTGTTTTAGGGTTTAAGGTAGTGCAGTGGTGTTTTTGTAGTGTAGGGGGTCATGTTTTAAGATGCAGTGCTCCAATACCTGACCAGTCTGCACTACATAAAACTGCAAAAAAACTAAAAATAAAAAGTGTTTTGCACACTTTTGTCATTGGGCTATATGTGGGCTACATCTGGGTAATATTTGTGCTACATTTGGGCTCTTTTTCACTGGTGGCCATCTTGGAAGACTTCTTTGTTATGAAGTTTCCTAATTTCTTCATTTACTGCAGTCTTCTCAGTAGGAAATGCTTTCAGTTTTTACTTTGATTCCATCAAGAAGGCATTCAGATGTGTCTCACATCTGCCATAAATTCAGAATGTTAGCACTCTAGTTGCTCATTAGATCACTGGAGTAAAGCTACTGCTCACCAGGGAGTTAACTGGTAGTCTGCTGCTGGTATTGAAAGTGATTGTTTCAGTCTGCATGTCAGAATTTTCTAATGAAATAGAAGAGGATATGAGATCTCACTTAAAACATGCCCTAATTTTTCTTTCTGCAGCACTAACCATAATTTCTATTTCAAAAGAACCCTGTGAGAAGTTGGCCTAGTATATGCTGTCCACTAATTATAGTGGGCACCTTGCACAAGTCCAAACAACCCCTTATTGGAGATAGGTTAAAGACAACCTTATTGAAAGCTATCCTAGTGGTAGCTATGGAGAGCAGCCTTCAGGCTAAGTCTTGAAGGAATGTAAAGCAGCTTGTTTTACCAGTCTATAATCTCTTGAGTGACCAAATGAAAGAGCACCACACCAGGTATATATTCAAAATATATGTATTTATTGCTAAACACACCCCTCTAGTCTCTTTATGAGGCTAGAGTTCGAAGTACATAAGTTATAAGTTATTAAATCACAGTAATAGCACAAATACACGTTTGGGCCCTAGGGGCGTACCAAACCATATACCAATAAAGTGGTATGCGAACCACGACTGAACTAGACACTAGGCCTAGAGCCTCTAGAAGTGCTTGGACCACAAGGGACCACCCAAGGTAGTGACACAGGGGACCTACGAGAGACGCGTGCAGTGTAAATACACAACCGCGATACGCCGTTGACTTCTATGGAGAAAGTCGGGATCGGGAAAATAGAGAAAAGGGACACTTAAAAGAGGACTAGGACAAAACCCTTTGAGATCTAGGACTTTGAAGAGTCTCTACCCACGGGAGCACCGGAGTACTCGTGTTACCTCACCCAGGGAAGCCGGGTGCATAGGTGCCTTTCGGGGTCGGGTTTCGTCGTCGATTCGAATGGCGATCTGCTGCAAAGTGCTGCTGGTGGCCAAGAGAAAAGTGTCCGGGTGGATCCAAGAGTGGATCGGAGTTCTGAAGAACCTGAAAGCAGAGGGGACAGAGTCTGGGTCACTAGCCAGTGACCAGGAAGGCGATGGACAGATGCCCACCGATGTCGAGTGCTTCAGGTGCGTTGACGGTCATCTTGACTCTTCAGCCACGAGGCCCAGGAGGCGTTGTCGGCAACCAGGAGCAGGATTCGGGCTGGTACACGATGTCTGTCGAGTGCTAAGGTGTCGGCGACCGGATTGGACCCAACAAGCCTTGGCAACGGCAAGTCTTGGTGAAGATGTAGATCGTCGATGGTGCAGACCAACAAGGTCTGTGGAACTCACCCAGCGAGGGTAAGTGAGGGCAGGCCTGGAGCAACCAGGATGCTAAGTAAGAAAAGGATTGGCCTTCGTTAAGGGCTACTAGCCAACGGGCTAGCGACCGCGAAGGAGCCTCGTGATGCCGCACGTGGATCTGGCTTACAGAACACTCGTGGAGTGGGGGCCAGTGATCTTCAGTGCAGGTGGTGCTGGAGGCTAGGGCTACTTGGAGCCCAAAGCACGACTTCTTGGGAGACCCAGAAGATGATGCACTTGCAAATGTGCTCAGTGTCCAGGGGTCACGGTCTCAAGTCACCCGCGATAGCCACAGGCCTCAGCTTTGCTGGGGACTCAGGGTAGCCTCTGCAAAGTCTGAAAATCCACCTCCGGTGATGCGATGACTTCGGCGTCCGACGGGAGCTTCAGAAATGCAAACCGGACAGATGCTTCTTTGGTGCCTGCCAAGCAGGGGAGTCACTCCTTGACCCCAAGGGAGATTCTTCAGTCCTCTAATCGTGAGTAGAGCGTCGAAGTACCAGGATTCAGTTTCAGAGTTTCGTCCAGGGATAATCTAAAGTCCTAAGGACTGGGTTCCTACCTTTATACTAAAGATAGGGGTTGGACTACTCTGTGGCCCCACCTATGGGTGGGTCAGGGCAGAGGGGTGGCTACACCCCTTTCCCTTTGTCCAGTTCGCGCCAAAGCAGGGGCTGCAAGCCCCTGATCCGGTTTGAACTGGGGTATGCACAGGGACACCAAATGTGCCCCCAGTGCAGGACTTCAAAGCACCCGAAAGTGCTCCCGCCCAGCCCCAATACACATTATCCTGTCTGGGGAGGTGGTCACACCTCCCTGGGACAGGAAACCTATTGTCCAGGCCTCCCCTGCCGGAGTTTCGTCCAGCAGCAGGAGGCCAGACTCGTGTCTGTGGCAGCAGCATCCATGTTGTGATGCCAGGGCTCTGGAAAGAAGTTACCGGACTAGTCAGAGTTAACATGTCTTTCCCTCTAGAAGGGTGGAATGCTACCCCCGCCGCCAGGATTGGCGGGGGGGTAGTATTCCAAGATGTTTGACACCAAACACGACATGTTTAGGTGCAGCCATTCCAAAGTTAGCATTTTACCGCGAGGATATAATGCGCTTAAGAGTATATGGTCAGGCTGCACTACAAACAGCATCAGAGATGGTCTCCGAACGCTGCAGAGGGGCCCTGCTCATGCAGGGCACCCTCTCACATAGGAACCACGCACTCTGCCTTTAGTATTGATAAGGCCTGCCTTAGGAGTGACTTATAGGTTTATATGTGTGTATGTATTTCGTGATATAGGTAACCTATATCACAGTAAGGGGTGCATGCACCACCTTACCCAGGCTGCAGTAGCAGACCTGTGGTGTCAGTTTGGATGGCCTTCCAGGGGTGGCATAATACATGCTGCAGCCCCTGGCAGGCCTCTGAGGTACCTATGCCCTTGGTACATAGTATACCATATACTAGGGACTTATAAAGGCACTCCAGATCCCAATCAGTGATGTGCCTAAGGCACATGGAAACCATTTTACAGAGAAAGCAGATAGACTGGGGCCCTGAATAGCAGGATCCCAGTCCAACTAAGTCATAAACCAGCAAAACACCATAAAAAAAGTGGGGGCAACCATATAGTCAGATTCCACCTTCCTACAAACCCCTCATTTTGTTCCTTTTTAAATTAAATGTTTTAAGTGTTACCGGTTTATTCCAATCAAGATGGCTTCAGGTGTGCCATACTTTTGTCATAAGTAAGGCTGTTAGCGCTCTAGTTGTTCTTTAGAACACTCTGGGAAGCTGCAGTAGAACACAAAGGCATCAACTGGCAGGCTGCTCCTGTTGAAATATAACAGGAAGATATTTGAGATCACATTTGAAATATGTCCTAATTTTTCTTTCTACAGCACTAACCATCATTTCTATGACAAAATGAACCCCCTCATTTTGTTCCTTTTTAAATTAAATGTTTTAAGTGTTACCAGTTTATTCCAATCAAGATGGCTTCAGGTGTGCCATACTTTTGTCATAAGTAAGGCTGTTAGCACTCTAGTTGTTCTTTAGAACACTCTGGGAAGCTGCAGTAGAACACAAAGGAATCAACTGACAGTCTCTGCCCTTGTTGGATGTACATGTTTTACTGAGAATGTCAGACTTCATTCTCACATGAGTGAGAAAGATAATGTGAATTTACAGAAAATATGCTCTCATTTTAGCTTCTGGAGCACCTTCCAAACCTCCATGGGACAAGCATGAGAAAATAGTGTTCTCTCAAACATGATTCATGATATCCCAGCAGAAGGTTTTTCACATGGTAAAATCACCTTAGAATACACCACAATTCCTAAAATTAGTATGGTACCATCAACAAATAAATTCTAATGTAACTAAAGCCTGTTATCACCCTTTATAGTTCTCCTTTTGGTGACCCTCAAAATCTTCTATTCACTACAATGCATTTCAATGAGGTACTATCATTTATATTGGTCCCAAGATGGCTGCCAGCAATTCCAGGATGAAGTGCTGACAGCCAATCAGATCTCACGATGACATGTGTGGTTAGGCTCCGCCCAGATATATATGTGACTTTACTTTTGATTTTCTCAGGAACTACTGAACGGATTTACACCATTTAAGCAAAAGGCACGACACTGAACCAAGGGCTACCTCTTTGCCAAATTTGGTGTAATTCCGTTCAGCAGTTCGGGCTGTAGCTGCGACTAAAGGTTCCTATGGAAAAATGAATGGGGAAAACGCGTTTTGGGACCCCCTTTTTCTCGGCCCCCGCTTGACGTATCACCCCGAGACTTTCAGGATAGGAGCGGACCGGAGCGCCCCAACAAGTTGGAAACTTTTGCGAAGATTCGTCAACCGGCGCCAACGTTATTTCAAATAGAATGTCGCGAATTTCCTATGGATAATAGGTTTTAACTATAACTATCTACTGGCGACCGCCAGTAGATAATATACATACATATATATAGAAATATATATATATGGTTCACTAAAAAAACAATGGATAAGGTGACATTATAGTTAGATAAAAATATCAGTTAATACATGCATTTTAAGCTAAAATAATGTTCAAATTCACCAGTTAAAGTTATCTCAAGAAACTTTAACGTAACTTTAACTCATGCCCTAAAGTTACGATAACTTGCAGGAGTGGCCCATGCATGGTAGGGGCGTGAGTTATCAGGAGTGGCCCATGCAGGTAAGAGTGGTGGGGCGGGATGGGGGAACTCGATAGACGATGATGAGGGAAAATTAAATAATTAATTAATTTACCCTCTTCGTCTGTCGAGTCCCCCCACCCTGCCTCACCACTCTTATCTGCATGGGCCGCTCCTGATAACTCGCGCCCCACCATGCGCAGTGTTGTCATAAATTAAGTCATTCAGATGTTGTTCTATCTCAGTGTGCGTGGCACTGTGTTAATCCTATGCTTAAAAACTTTGATAAAAAGCTGACAATTGAGGTGAGAAAATTTAGAGTGTCGCTGGTGTTGTATGGTGCTCCATACAGGAGCTGCTCTCCACTTAAACTTGGGAGCTACCCAGAGTTCTCTGCTACTTTTTTTGCATATATATGAATATGTATATATATGGTTCACTAAAAAAACAATGGATATGGTGGCATTATAATTAGATGGAAATATCAGTTAGAGCATACATTTTAAACTAAAAATATTCACCAGTTAAAGTTATCGCAAGTAACTTTAAAGTAACTTTAACTTGTTCCCTATAACTCGCGCCCCCATCATGCACAGTGTTGTCATGAATTATGTCATTCAGATGTTGCAGTGATGTTATCAATGATGTCATAGAACATAGCATGAGTGATGTAATATGGGAGGTAATTAGTAGTACATTGCGAGGGCACAAGTTAGTGGCGGGGAGTGTCCTAGTGTAGAGTGGGAGGAGTAAAGTGTTGTAAAGTGGAGTAAGGGGAGTAGATTGTCATGGAGTTGAGTAGAGTGGAGCAGAGTTCGTGGCAGAGAGTGTCGTAGAGTGCAGTGTCAAAGAGTGCAGTGTCGTAGAGTGGCGTGGGGGGAATAGGGTGGAGTGGGTTGGAGTGGATTGAGGTAGTGGGGTAGATTGGATTCGGTGGATTGGATTTGGGTAAAGTGGGTTATATTGGAGTGGGTGGACTGGATGGGGTGGACTGGATTGGAGTGGGGTGGATTGAAATGGGGTGAGGTGGATTGGATTGGGGTGGATTAGATTGTTCTGGGGTGGGGTGGATTGGATTGGGGTGGGGTGCATTGGATTGGATTGGGGTGGGTGGATTGGATTAGAGTAGGATTGTTTGAGAGTGGGCTGAATTAGAGTGAGAGGTGGATTGGACCGGATTGGAAGGGGTGGACAGAATTGGAGTGAAGTGGATTGGATTGGATTTGAGTGGAATGGGGTGGAGTGGAGTGTGGTGGGCTGGGTGAAGTGGATTGAGTGGGGAGGACTGAACGGGGTGGGGTCAATTGGATTGGGGTAGAGTGGGTGGGTTGGAATAGAGTGGGGTGATTGGACTGTAGAGGAGTGCGGTGTATTGGAGGGGTTGGGCTGCATGGGGTGGATTAGATTGGAGTGTGATGGATTGGAGTGGAGTGGATTGGACTGGGGTGGGGTGGACTGGGGTGGGGTGGGGTGGAGTTGACTAGAGTGGGGTGAAATGGAGTGGAATTAATTGAATTGGTGTGCAGTGGGGTGGAGTGGAGTAGATTGAAATGCAGTGGAGTGGATTGGATTGGGGTGGGTGAACTAGATTGGGATAGGGTGAACTGGAATGGGGTGGGGTGGATTGGAATGAGGTGGATTGGGGTGGGGTGCGGTAGTTTGGATTTGGCTGGATTGGATTGGGGTGAATTGGCCTGGGTTGAGGTGGATAGTACTGGAGTGGTTTGGTTTGGTTTGGTTTGGATTGGATTGATTGGGGTGGGGTGGGGTGGGGTGGATTGGAAAGGGGCGGACTGGAGTGGGGCGGGCTGTTTTGGTTTGGAGTGAGGCAGATTGGAGTAGGGCATATCGTTTTTGATTGCAGTGGAGCAGATTGGAGTGGGGCAGATTGGAGTAGGGCAGATTGGAGTGGGGCAGATTGTTTTGGATTGGAATGGGGCTGATTGGAGTGAGGCACATTGTTTTGGATTGGAGTGGGGAGGATTGTTTTAGATTGGATTTAGGTGGATTGGTTTGGATTGGAGTGGGTGGATTATTTTGGATTGGAGTGGGGTGGATGTTTTGCACTGGAGTGGGGCAGATTGATTTGGATTGAGTGGGGCAGATTGCTTTGGGTTGGAGTGGGGCAGATTGTAGTGGGGCAAATTGTTTTGGATTGATGTGGGGTGGATTGGATTGGAATGGGGTGCATTGGGGAGGAAGTGGTTAGATTGGATTGGGGTGAGGTGGATTGGATTGGAGTGGGGTAGATTGAATTCGGTTGGGTTGGGCTAGATTGGATTAGTGTGTGGTGGATTGGATTGGAGTGGGGTGGATTGGAGAGGGTTGAATTGGGATGAGTGGGTGGATTGGGGTGGGGTGAGATTGGAGTGGGGCGAATTGGAGTGGAGTGGGGCGAATTATCAGTGGGGCGAATTATCAGTGGGGTGGATTGGAGTTGGACAGTTTGTTTTGGAATGGAGTGGGGAAGATTGGAGTGGGTTATATCAGAGTGGGGCAGATTGTTTTGAAGTGAGAAGACTGGAGAGGTGCCGATTGTTTTGAACTGGAGTGGGGGCATTTTGGAGTTGGGTGGATTGTTTCAGATTGGAGTGGGGCAGATTGTTTTGGATTGGAATGGGGTAGATTGGGGTGGGGTGGATTGGAGTGGGGCAGATTGGAATGAGGCAGTTTGTTTTGGATTGGAGTGGGGCAGATTGTTTTAGATTAGAGTGGGCGCAGATCGGAGAGGGACAGATTGTTTTGGAGTGGGGAAGATTGGAGTGGGGCAGATTGGAGTGGGGGAGATTGTTTTGGATTAAGCCTTGTGGAGCAGTAGGATATATGATCTTATGCTGCACTGGGCGAATGTGTGCTGAATTTTAACAATATTATTTACTGTATGAAAGTTTTTTAATCAAATGTGATGTTATTTTATCTTATGTATTGTATGTTTTATGGATATATTTTCAGAATAAACATTTTTGACTGACTGACTGATTAGAACACATAAAATATTGCAACCACATTTTGGGGCTCATTACAATGGTGGAACGATCGTCACCGCCGGGCCGGCGGTGGCGATCGTTCTGCCATCAAACTGAGATTTACCCACCGCCATATTAGGATGGCGGTGGGTATTGCGGCGGACGGAAAGTCTGTCCGCCCCTTTTCCACCGGTGGCAATCGCACTGATTGCCTGGCGGGCGGAGCAGGGCCACTAATATGGTGGTGGTGCCTAGCAGGCACCGCCGCCATATTAGGATGTGGGTTTTAGGAGGCAGCCGCCATGGAAAGATTGGCGGGGATTGGGTTCGGGGGCTCGTTGCGGGCCCCCCTTGTGTTGGGGGGAGGTGTGGGTGCACTGGGGGTACCCATGGTACTCCCCTGCATTTCAAGTCCGCCCGCCATCGTAATCAGCCCCTTTTTTTTTAAAACCACAGACATTTATGGAAACCCACAGGTAAAGTGGAAAAACCACTGAAATTTCCAAGCTTTTGGTAGGTAAACTAACCTTAATTTGCTCCTATCCTGCACTGCTCAGGACCTCACACATGACAGCACCCGATGACATTAAGGCCCAGATGTACGGCCGTTTTTTGCAGTCGCAAAAAGGAAATCAACCCGTTTGCGACTGCAAAAAACGGTGGTGGTATGTACATACGCTATTTTGTGAGTCACTGACTCGAAAAATAGCTTTTGTGACTCGCTATTAGGAAGGGGCATGCCAAGGGCGTCCCTTCCTAATAGCGACTGTAACACCAATGTACTATTGTTTTGCGACCGCATTTGCGGTCGCAAAACACTTGCAATTTACCACCTACTTCAAGAAGGTGGTAAACCACTCGCAAACGGGAAGGGGTCCCCAGGGGACCCCTTCCCCTTTGTGAATGGGTGCGAAAATATTTTTTAAGAGCAGGCAGTGGTCCCAGGGACCACTGCCTACCCTTAAAAAATGAAACTGAAAGGTTTCATTTTTCTATTTTAAATGCAGCTTGTTTTCCTTTAAGGAAAACGGGCTGCATTTAAAAAAAAAAAAAACCTGCTTTATTGGAAAAGCAGTCACAGACATGGTGGTCTTCTGACCCCAGCAGGCCACCATCCCTGTGAGTGCTAGCCATTCCCAATGGGGTCGAAAATTGCGCTTGCCTCATGAATATTGATTAGGCATGCATTTTGCGACCCCATTGGTAATCGCAAACAGTGTCTGAGACACTGTTGTACAATCAGTTTAACGAGTCGCAATTCTGCGCAATTTGCGACTCGTTAAACTGAATGGTCTTACATCTGGCCCTGTATGACATCATTAATGACATCACTGATGACATCCAAAATTGCATCATTGATGATATCACTGATGACATCACTGATGACAGCATCCATAATACTATCTATAACACCTCACTGTCAGAGGGTCTGGGGAGTGTGAAGAAAATGGAGCTGTCTACATTTGCATCCTCTCATTTATAATATAGGTCACAATGAGCAAACAAGACAATGTAGGATGAACTTTTTTCAGATCCTGGTAACCCTAAAGTCCCAGTCTGTTTTTGTAATAGGCATAGAACCACACTGCTGGTGAGCTTCTACCTAACTTTTGGAGGCAATTCAAAAAATTGAAAGGTATGATCTCACAAACCCTCTGGGTGTCATTCTTCATCACCGGCCACCTTTGCTCGCCAAAGAATCTTCTAATGGTGGGCAGGCTTCCCAAGAACTCACAGGAAGCACTTGAGGATGAAGGATGGGTGATGGGAGTCAAGAATTGGAGAATAAAAAATCTCGGAGACCTCCTAGTGGGAACTACCTTTATTCTATATAGGAGACAATAAAAAGTTTACAAACTAGGGTGATGCCTTGGAGAAATGATTATTCCTGCATCTAACAGGTCACCATGTTTCAGCCAATGGCCCCATCCGGAGTCCGTGGCTTTTGACAGGACCAGGGATCTCTGTTTCACTGTACTATTATTGCAAACATACTATACATAGCACAGGTATACGCATAATACCCAAATCTATATTTCTTCTTCCTGCTTCCTGCTGATCAAACAAATGCTACTTCTACATCTATTTAAATAATCCTGAAATGATAAACAAACAAGGAATTGAAAGATAAGAGACAGCAAAAACATACATTCTGCATTCCAGTTGAATATAAGGACTCATGCTGCACACGTGGGTAAACACTGCATCTCACTGCAAACTTGTGGGAAAATAGGTGAACCTTCATTTCACTTCATTGCACACAGGTGGGAAACTTTGTGACAAGCATATATGCAGTATTCGCAAATCACAACATGTGACACATACCCTAAGCTGATCTAGGGAAGACCTCATGGAGGTTCAATTTCACTTTTGAGGAATAAGTAAGACCCATCCCACATGTTTACTTTCTTCGTACACTTTCTGCAGGGCGGTCCTTTCATTTAGCAGTTCTTCCTTTAAAAAGAAGTCGCTCAGCTCTTGCCTACCTTGGATTCAAGTTTTGCATGAAAATATGTGACTAGGGCAATAAAATTAGGCTTATTTTCCTATGTACCTTCTCTTGCAATCTCTTATTCTTCAGATGGCAACATTTTGATTTCTACACTTTAAAGGCAATCAATCACCTGACCTCTGAAACAAGACTTCAAGGCTTCCCAAATAGTTCTATGAGAGCGGAATTAGCACTGATCCTAAACATTTCCTATAAATACACACGTTTTGTTTTCCCACTCCTCATTAGAAAGCAGAGATCTATGGAGGTTCCACCTTTAGGTTCTTACCCTGGCCAGGATGACCCCGAAATGGATGGTAACAAGCGAGTGATCTGAAGATCAGTTTCCAAGAAGTGGTGAATCTATTCTGACTAGAGACTGTAAAATCTATAAAAGTCAATCCATGATGCTGATTTAAATTGCTTCTAAAAACAGGTAAATTGTCCATTTTCAGGATTCTCCACCCACCAAGTGTCTCACTAGCCATAATCTAGCTTAAATCTCTCAATCAGCGTCAATGATTTTAGTTTCAATTGCTTTTTAACTTTACAAGACACATCCAATTAAGGTTTCTGAAGAAGATTAAAATCTCATATCATAATGATCAAGCCTATAGAGTCCATCATTAATATATAGATCTGTTGTTGAGAAAAAAATCTTGTCCTCTATCAGGCCATAATAATTTATAAAGTTAAATCCATGGAAGCAGTCACCCACAGCCATCTCCCAAGGTTGTCTCTTTTAACACTCACATTTTCCCAATTCAAAGTTTTTAAGGAAAATATAGCTACTCCCCGACAGGCCACCCCTGCTGATGAAAAGTTGCCATGTGAAAAGAAGGGGGGGGGGGAGGGCAAATAATCTAGGGTCATTTGACTTCAAATGAGTCTCTTGTCAAAAAACACACTTGGCTTTAACATTTTTAGCCAGCAAACTGCTGCCAAAAACTTGCACCTGTTACATAAACCTCTTATATTACATGAAATTACCTTAATTGACCTTGACATATTTTATAAATAGCTCTGCTTTTTGCTGCCATAAACGAAATTCCCATTCCAAGTTCATATGAATACCACACAGTGAATACCACCTCTAAGGTACTAACATTATTCCCTGTCATTTCATCCTGTGCACCCAGCATACCCCACTACCATCAATAGCATCCCCTAATCCCCAGTGCACTCCCAAAAAGGGAACGATTTTTGCTGGATAGCTTTAGAACTAATAAGCTCCTTTATCATGAAGTTAGAAAAATTTACCAAAATTGTTTGAAGCTGCTTAGCATTCTGATTTGGATGAAAAGGAACCCTATGGGTGCACATTATTAATAAGTCTACTAGAGGATCAGGAAGCACATACTTCTTAATCTGATTCTCAATTTGACTGATCACCCGCCACCCCCCTCCTGTGATTCCCTGCCATCAGGGATACCCACATACCTTAAATTTGAATGACGTGAATGTTTTTCCAACTCTTCTGATTTAGACTTTAGTAAGTCAAGATCCTGAGCAGGGCCTGCTGTTGTCTTCTGCCACTTTCCAACATTGTCTTTCAAGTCAGAAATTCTCTGCTCGAGCTGACTAACTCTGTCGGAGTAGAGCGAGAACTTCTCATCAATCTTCGTTAGAAGGTGGTGTAAACAAGAAATAGCCTGGGACTGACACTTTTTAATGTCCCTAATTTTAGATAGTAATATCTGAAACTGGTGATTAAGAACTGACAGATGAGGATGGAGATTTTTAGACTGGACACTATCAGGGGTTGAAACCACAGGGAGTGGAGAGGAACATAAAGGGGTGATTATAGCATTAGATTAAAAAATATTAATATCGTCTGGCTCTACTCTGCTTTTCTGCTCAGAAAGTTGCTAATTAGTCACCCCTCTCTGCATCCTTTAGTTCCCCATTAATCTTAGATATTACCTTGCACCTGTTTTTTTAAAATTCTTTAACCAGTTCTCTCTCTGATTTTTTAGGAGCAGGGAATGAATCTGCCCATTGTGAATTTTTAAATAGTGTGCAATTTTGTATCACCAGAGTTTCAGCTCCCTCTGCTACTGGTCGTGTCTGATGTGCCCCAGGTCTAAAATCCATGGCACTAGTCTCTGAGGAAATACTCTCTGGAAGTTCCACAAACACTTTGATATTCAGCAAAGAGGCAGAAGCACAGAACAATACAGTGGGTGTCTTAGTAATTGTAGAGCCTGGAGCCACACTAGAAGGGATGCTGTTTGGTGAGTCACTTTCTACAAGATTCCCCATCTCCAAACAGACAGAATTAGTGATGGGAATCAACAGTTTCTTAGACAGTTGTCTGTCCTGGGTTGCCCACCTGAGTAGACCCGAGTGATTCTCGTGCTGGCTTTCAGAGGAGCCTCTAGTTTTCCCCGGGGAGCCTCTGGGGGCATGAGATTTTATGAGTCAACTGCAAAATGAAGCAGCAGATATTACAAGATCCCATTAGGAGCCCAGATAAAGTTACCCCTCAAACCCCAACTCCTTGTGCTTGAGGGAGCGTTCACCACTGGGTCTCCTACCTCCGATCGCACTCCTGCTGGGTCGCTTCCAACAGGAAGACAGCCGAATCCACTTGTACACAATTGTCCACTGCTGAATATCTTACATCGCCTCTCTCAACTGCTGCACATCCAGGAGCTGTGAAAATATTTAAGAGTCCACCTACCCAAGTGGTTTCTCACAAGCTTTCATCGGAGTGAGGCACATTAATGCAGTGGATACAAACAGGTGAAGCAAGGCCCCCGCTTGCCATAGCAACTGGTGAAAGCGCTGATACCCTGACGTAAGGCGGGTCATTCTTAAGCGGCACGGAACAGGCTGTGTTGCTCCCGCTGCCACCTTTGGAACTCCTGGGTCAAAACCAGCTCCAGCACTGATAGACATCTGGTAAAATGGCAGGGCAGCCAATAGGAGCAAGGGAGAGGTGAGTATCCGACGCAGAGTTCAGCAGTGCATGACGGGAAACGGCACTGCCATCAAGTGATCCAGGGATGTTTTCTCCTATCCCACTGCTCATGCTCATGGTTTCAAACATGATAACACTACACTCCAACCTATGCATTCTGGGTGACCTCAACATTTCGTTTGACAAACCCAATATGCCCCATCCCAAAACAATCATCGCTCGCCTAGACGCACTGAACCTGCATCAGATCATCCACAAATCCACACTCATCGCTGGACACATCCTAGATGTCATTTTTGCTAATATTGAACTAGTTACCTTTCAAACGATGACTCCAGTCACATGGTCAGACCACCATTTGCTTGCTTTCCAACATAAAACAACACAAAGCGACACACCTAAAACCACCTTATGTGCATCCACCTATTGACCGTGGAACAAACTCAGTTTAGAACACTTAGAAACACAACTAACATCCAGTACAGATTTAGACACAATAAATTCTGTTAAACAACTACATGAGTGGCTACAGGAAGCTTTTTATATCCTAATAACACTAAAAACGACACAATATAACAAAAAAAAGCACCATGGAGAAATACTGAGATAAAAGAGATAAAAAACAAATAAGAAAGCTGCAATGTGCCTGGCTGAAAACAAACACCAATCAAAACAAACTTTGCCTACAGAACCTTAACAGATTATACAAGTCAGCTAACAAAAAAGCTTAGGAAAGGTACTATTCAGACTGAATTCAAAATGCTAAATGAGCAAATACAGAATTCTATAAAATTCTCAATGAATTTCATAAACCAAATTGCCTAGAAGGAGCTCATCCCATTATTCAAGAATTCACAGACAAACTGGCTAATCATTACACGGCTAGAGCAGACACATTGGATTCATATTTAAAACAAAGACAAAGCACCAGCATTGACCCTTTTCCAAAACAGCAATCCAAGAATACTCTAACCCAGCCTCTTTGTTTCTTCCAACATATTTCCCACAATGAATTTATGGACCTGGTCAAAGTAAGCAGGCCTGCCGGCTGCCCTTCTGACCCATGTCCACCACAAACCTTCAAGAGAATTCTTCTAACAACCTCTGCTGCCATACCAGTAAGAAGAATCATCAACAATTCCTTAACTACCAGAATATTTCCAGAAGAACTCAAAAAGTCAAATAAACGCCCAGTACTGAAGAAAACAAACTTGGACCCGCTGAACCCTGACAACTACAGACCGATTACGAATAGAGCTTTCCTGTGCAAACTGATGGAAAGAGGAGCGTTCGCCCAGATGTCACAATTCATTGAAGATAATGCTATACTTTCAGACTTCCAAACACGATTCCGTCCAGTAAGAGGCACAGAATCTGCCTTTGTTGCCATCTGGGATGACCTGAAGAACACAGTTGACCACAACGGGGTTGCTGCACTACTTCTCTTGGACCTCTCAGCTACTTTTGACACGGTTGACCATGACACTCTGATACAAAGACTCTATGAAGCCGGCATAGAGGGGACTGATCTAGACTGGATCACATCCTTCCTTTGCAACAGAACTAATGTCATCCACACCCCCCTTTTCTCGTCCAAACCATACTTCATGAAAGCAGGGGTCCCTCAAGGCTCTATCATCTCGCCCATGCTTTTCAACATCTAAATGACGTCATTACCGGCACTGACCAATCAATTTCACCTCACGTACTAAAACTATGCAGATGACGTGCAAATACTCCTTCAACTGGAATGCCTTAAAGACATTGGAAAGTCACTAATTTTCAGTTGTCTCAGAGCCATGGATCAATGGATGACGTGGAGCCATCTCAAATTGAATGCTTACAAAACAGAAATACTCATGTGTGGCAATTGGAAAAATGATGACCCCCTTGCTGCCTGGCCTGATGATCTGGGAACACCACCTAAAGTATTGAAGGAAGTAAGAAACCTCAGAATGACCATAAACTCCAAGCTATCAATGAAGGCCCAAGTGGACAAACTAGCAAGATCAAGCTTTGTTACTATATAAACTCTGCGACACACTTCCCCCATCTGGGATTTCCACACAAGGTCCAGGCTACCATCTCTCTTGTTCTGTCCAAACTCGATTACGCCAATAACCTCTACCACTGAACACCTTTAATACCTATGAAAAGACTACAATGGATTAAAAACTTGGCTGCCAGACTACTCTTACATATACAGCCACATGTCCACATCTCCCCTGCTTTGAAAGCCCGGCACTGGTACTGGTTGCCAGAAGATCCACGTTCAAGGTGCATTGTATCACCCACAAAGCGATACATGGAACAGAACCACTCTTCATCAGGAATAAAATCACCAAACACATTCAACAAAGGAACCTCTGCTCTAGGGTGGCACCTCACCTCAAAATCCCAACGTACAAGAAAAAAACATGGGTGGCACATCCTTCTCTATTCAAGCAGCCAAACTATGAAACTCTTTACCCCAACATAAGATCTACGGATAACAACCTTATCTTCAGAAAACTACTCAAGAATTGGCTCTTCCCCACATAACCACCATACGCATACAGAAATTTACAGCATATCCCTCTGCATATAAGCATTTATTTGGTCTATAGATATGTTCCTATATATGTATATTGATTAGTATAAATGTGTATAATAATTATGTTTTTAAAATATAGATATTTGTTAGTTCTGCTTAACAAATGTACATATTGCTGATAGTTACATTATTCTATGTTTTTAACATGTATATAAGTGACTGCATAAATAAGTAAATCTTTTATCATAACTATTTATCTACAATTGCTTCACTATTAAATTACAAAAAAGTTTAAAAAATGAAAAATTAAAGTACAACAACACTTGAAAGACAGAGTTTATTAAATGCATCTTTACTCTATATATACTACCTTCCTTATGCATATATATACCTTCCATGGGCTTATGTGTCTATATATTTATTACTTTTCTTCTAATTCAGCATATCCAATGCACTACTCTATTTCTCACCCTATCCCGCTCTCAATATATCCTCTATCTCAAACTCTCTGCCTCATCTCAAACCTCATTCTCCTACTCTTTCCAAAGCACTACCCTATTTCTCACCCTATACCTCTATCAATATATCCTCTACCTCCACTCTCTCATTCATCCCTTACCGCTTCTATGATCCTCAAAATAACCTTTTCTAGATTCTTCCCTCCTCTAGCCTCCTTGCATCATCTCATACCTCTTTTACAATTCAGCTCTCCCAAACAAACCTTTCTAAACCCTTACCTCTGACTCTTCCCCGCCACCTCTCTTTTACTCATCCCAAACCCCCTCCTACTGCTATGAACTGCTATGAAAAAAGGATTTTAGATTCTTCCCTCTTCTATCCCTCCTTCCCTCTTCTATCCTCCTCTATCCCTCCGCTATTCCTTTTCAATCCAAGTAACATAATAACATGTCCACCACTCAAATTAATTTAATTTTTCCCTATAGTAACTCCCCTCCACCTCACCTTTACTCACCCCAAACCCCCTCCTACGGCTATAAACTAAAAAAATAAACATTCTAGACCCTTCTCAATCCAAATAACTGTGGTGCAGCGGCCAGGGCAGCTGACTTCGAAGCACAGGGTTCACAGTTCGATCCCTGGCTCCGGCGGCAGCTCAGCACCATGTGACTCTGGGCAATAGCTCACTTAATTTCCACTCCGGCCCCCAGCGCCTTGAGACCCGTAAGGGTGAGTAGCTGCGCTATATAAAAACGGACTTACATTTTTTTTTTTTTTTTACCACTCAAATTACTTCCATATTTCACTATACTAATTCACCACTTATCCTTTATCGGTTCTGGAGTAGCGTGCTACTCGCCAAAAAAGTGCTTTGATGCCTCGTCAGGGGTAGTAAGCGCTAAATACAAGCAATTGCAATACAATACAATACAATACAATATGGTTATGTTGCATGAGTGTTTCTTTATATGATGGTGGATTTGCTGTAGCTCAATATTGAGGGGCCGATTATGATTTTGGGCGGAATTGCTTTCACCCGACACCATCTCGTAAACAGGACCGAGCGACCTTCGGTCGGCCTTTCCCGACCGCCTGATTTGGATGCGACTGGACACTGTTCAGTTGCATTCTGACATTTCTCTATGGGGGCATGTGTTACGGGCGTAAACCGGCCATAATACATACTCCTATAGGGAAATGGGAGGTGTTGTTAATCCCTGCACCCCTTGGCAGGCACCTCAAGGTACCTGCCATTAAGTAGAGGGATTACCAGGGGGTGCCCCCACGGCCCCCAACCGGAGTCCACGCACACATGGGGGCCCTGCTAGGGTCCCCCGAACACACTTTCCGACAGGGTTTCCATGTCGGAACGGTTGGCATGGCAACCCTGCCGGAAACCGTGCATTGTAATCCCAAGGGTGAAAAGATCGCCCTTTGGGATTACGGGCCGGCCTCCGACTGGCTGATGGGCTCCTTGAGCCCATTGGAAGCCAGCCGGAATAACCGGCTGGTTTCAGTTCTGACCGGCTGTTTCATAATCAGCCGGTCGGAATTGAAACCGACGATGGCGGTCAGAGGCTTTCGAACCACCATTGTAATAAGCCTGCGAGTGTTTCACTTTTTATAGCCATTGTGTCATTTATTAATGTGATTTTTCATGTGTATTGGTTAATGTGTGGCAAAGACATACTGGGTGCTTCTGTATATATTTTCTTGTTTAATGTCTTTACAACAACTTTATAAAGGAACAATACTGTATGACTTTTAATATAAAGTTAGTTTTTATGTAATTGTAGGGGCATTAAAGTATGAAGGACATTAATATATGACGGAGAAATATGTTTCTGTATTAGTGGATATAAAATTATCATATGATGTTTTAGGCACATTAAATAGATTCATGCTTTAGCATTGAGTATATAATTAGTTATAATGAGCCATGATACGTAGTCAGTCGAGACCAGACTCTCACACAGGAATTCAGGTTTTTACGCTCTCCTTTTTTTATCCAAATGGGGTTCAACATCTTAGCACTAGGGCCATTATACCTAGCCGGTCTCAAGGGATGCTGATGCAAGGTCAAAAAGTGTACACTAACACGAACACAACCATTCCCCTTGCAAATAGATTTGCCCCATTAAGGGATCTTGAGAGTATTGACTGACTACCAGCCTCTATTGACGCCATGACCAGCATAAACTCCGCTTCACTAGTTCACATGACTACTCAGATTCGGCCAGATTGTGGCCATAAAGTGATAGACCCTTCTGTTTGTACTTTTATGTCTTTGAATATTGCGGGGTTGAGGGCAAAAAAAGAAGACGAGCAGTGGACAGCGATAATAAAATCTGGCCACATTATAGCATTGCAAGAAACCTGGGACACGTCGGATCCCTTTGTTATGGATGGTTTTGCCTCCTTCTTTAAGGCCGCATCTCCCTCCACTTTAGGATGAGCAAAGGGAGGTCTCCTCATTCTAATATCACTTAAATTGTCATGCACTATTAAGGGTCTGTCCAGTCCATCCCCACACCTGCTAGCAGTTGAATTACCCTTCCCCAGGTGCCCTACCCTGGTGATTATAAACTTTTATAATTCCTTCTGAGGGAAAATGACAGTGAGCATATAGTTGCCCTTGAAAGTCTAATAGAGGACATTGTACAGGACAGACATACCCCCTACGAAATGATCATAATGGGGGATTTTAATGTACACTGCTGCCCTTTAAATTGTATGTTGGACAGGGGGACATTGGATAACCTGGCTCCCATGGTTCATTTTGAACATTCACCCCAAGGCACCCGGTTAGAAAGCATTTTTGCTAGCAATAATTTATATTGTTTAGAGCACACGAAAGAAGCAGAGATAATACCCTCCTTCTTCGGGAGGGGGAGCTGCACAATCATAGACTATATTGTGGTATCTGCCCCATTACTTCAAAACATAAGGGAAGTGAGATCATCTTGGACTGGCTACAGTGACCACAACCCAATTATTGCAGAATCCAAGGGTTTAATGGTCCTTCAGGGTACTGAGCCAAAGACCCTCGCAAATGGGGAATTTCAGCCCACTGGTCAGGCTCGTAAAATAAGGTGGGGGATGATCAATCCGGAGCATTTCTTAGCCCAGTTGTATACGGAAGACATCAAGTAGTGCCTCGATACACATAATGAGTCCAAGGAGGTCCTAGAAGCATTTGACAAACTGGCAAAGTGGATTGCAAAAATGTTAACTGGCAAAGGAAGTGTAGCTGGTACCAAAGAGTCCAAATGGTTTAATGCAGATTGTTCTAAAACCCACAAATCGATTATGGCTGCACTAAAGACCACGCCTAGAGATCAGGAACTGATTAAGGCTCACAGGAAAGCATATAATAAGGCTCTAAAGCTAAGGAAAGATGATATAAGGGAACAGGCATGGGAGGACCTAAATCATGCCAGTACCTTGTCTAATAGCTCCAAATTTTGGAAGGTTGTAAACAGTCCCTTTTTTAAGAATAATCATATGACGAGAACAGAGTGTGTTATCCCTGCTGATAGATGGGTTAACCATTTCGAGCAGATTTATGCAGAGGTGGCCACAGAACAAATAGACTCCTCTTGGGCACCCAGTGCTGTACCGCTCTCACTAGGTTTTGGGGTAAATGAAGTTCAGAAGGCGATTGAGGATGCGTCCGCACGGAAAGCCCCATGTCCTGACGGGATACAGGTGGATCTTTACAAATCAGACGCAGGCACATGGGCACAAATTCTAACCAAGGTTTTTAATGCCGCCACAATGGTAGGTTTACCTCATTCCTGGTCCACGCCGATGATTTTACCCATCTATAAAAAGGGTGCCAGGGATGACCCAGCATGCTACTGTCCGATTTCATTATTAGATTCTGCAGCAAAAATAATGGGCAAGGTAATTTTAGATCGTCTAAGCAATTCGCTGGAAGAAAGCAATGTGCTATCCGATTTGCAATTTGGTTTTAGAAAAGGTATGGGAATGGCGGACCAATGCATGAACTTACTTATGATCACCAGCAAATATACCCTTGCTAAAAAAGGTTGTATGTTCACGGCTTGTATGGACTTAACGTCCACCTTCGACAGAGTGAATAGATCGAAATTGTGGCATCTACTGTTATAAATAGGTATGGACGAAAACTTGGTATCCTTTTTGCACTGGTCTCTTTTTAATCTAACTGCCTCTGCCAGATATAATGAAAATTGCTCCTTAAGAAAATCATGGAAGGTAAAAAGAGGAGTGAGGCAGGGATGTATCCTTGTGCCGGTCCTATTCACACTCTATATAAATAAGTTAGGGGCCGTGTTATTCGATGCAAGCATGGACACCCCGAGAGTAGGTTTTAAGCCCATTGCTACCCTTTTATATGCAGATGATGCAGTTTTACTTGCCAGAACACCAATAGCACTGAAATGTCTTGTTAATACTTTTATTGATTTTATGGTCTCTTTAGACCTCTCTGTCAACTTTACAAAATCCCATATAATGTCATCTGGCAACTCTAAACGTGAGAAGAAATCACTCTTATGTAAAGTTAGGGTGTTGTCCAGCGTAGCAATCTACCCATATCTGGACGTGCTGTTTGATGAGAATGGTACTTGGGTGGCACAGCGTGCACTCAAGAAAAATACTCTATCAAGGGCCGCAGGAGCAACCTTGGACTTTGCCAGAAGATTAGGGAGCAAACCCTTACTACCAATTTTGAAGATCTATAATGAGAAATGCGTCCCTATGACAATGTATGGTAGTGTGGTTTGGGGTTACAAGGAGTGCAATGAAATACAAGGGCCTGAAAATAAATACTTATGAAACCTTTTAGCTACCCCCCCAAGTACCCCCGCCTTTATGGTGCAAGAAGAACTAAGGCCTTAGTTCTTCGTGCACCATAAAGGCGGGGTACTTGGGGGGGGGGTAGCTAAAAGGTTTCATATGTATTTATCTTCAGCCCCTTGTGTAGTTACATTACAGACAGTATTGCAGTTGCCCCCTTGATATGGTGGTTAAAAACATGGTCTAGACCGAAGCCCAACTTAAATCAAATTATCTTAGAGGATTGCATGAAGTTAGACAGAGCCGCAGACATCCCCTGGTTAAGCGACGTCTTTCAACAGCTCTCAGCTCTAGGGCGTCCAGAGCTCTTTAATCAACCAAGACAGCTGCACCCTGAGGAGGTGAAAGATATTAAAACCCAATTTTTAACTAGGAACAGCCAGGAAAGTGAAACAAATGAACTTAGAAAACCCACATGTAGACATTATTTGATTATAAGCCCTGGGATTTTAGATAAACTTTTTGGTCTTTTATTAATAACCTGCATCATCATTTTCTTTTATCTAGATTTAGATTTAATTGCATTCATTGGTCCCTTACAGTACCCAAGGATTTCTCAAAGGTAGGGACCCTACAGCCTTGCTTATGTGATATGTGCTAATGTGATAAATGTGACCAAGATTTGTTGTATTTTCTGTTTTTCTGTGGCTTTTATAATAAATTACGATCTAAACACTCTTTTAAAAAATTGCCAATTTGCACAAGTAAGACCAGCCCTGATTTACTTGCAAATGCTCTCATCCACTCTGATATGTTACGTGGTTGCGAGCTTTCCAGCAGGGGCAATATGCAGAAGGAAAAATATGGATCGTCAATAGTAATGTTTTAGGTTTTACTGGGCTGAATCAAAAACTGTTTTAAATCCTTTTGATGAACTTTTAACTGCGTTTTGATAATTGCACATGTACAGTAGCTTTATATTCCACCTGTATGGGTCTTTTCTAGTGTAAATGTACTTTTATGGCCAGAACGTGGCCGAATAAAGTTTTTTTTACTTTACTTGACTTGACTTATAATGATTAGAAGGTAACATACTAGTCAATAATTTACTTTTTTTCATAATTCAGAGTAATCGAAGTAGTGAACAAAGTATTGGTACTTTTTGAGTACCTTTAGATGGTGCCATTAGTGATGTCACCAACAATGTCATCTGAGATGTCATCAGTGAAGTCATCAATAATGTCATTTAAAATGTCTGCAGTGATGTCACGTTTGAAGTCAAGAACAGTGCATGAAGGGGCATGAATTATGGTTAGTTTATCTTTCGTTAACAGACATTTTTCAGTATTATGTTTTGTTTTGCAACCATAACTTTAACTGGGGATTTTTGAGTGAATTTCTGATGGGGGTGGTGGTTCAATTGAAGTTATAATAATCTATCTGTGTTCCAAACATAGCTTCACTTCAGCTATGTTTCTTTCAGTGAATATATATTCATAAATTACATAATCTGCAACAGTACATGTGTAGTAATGGTTAGATCTAACTTTACATTGAGAAGGTGACTTGTGCCTTGTATATATAACTGTGGTGCAGTTTGACAAATCTGTACAAAACCTTCAGTTAGAATAGCATTAGGGGCTATGTTGTTGCACATGAAATGTCATACAGATCTGTCGACCTTCAATAAAAAGAGTTAAAAAATAACTCATAGGAATCCTTGGTTCACGCTACACCAAAAACCCCCAAAAACTCAAAACTAACTTACAGCATACTTGAGCAAGAAGCTTATACGTTATCAGAGGTGTGCCGCCATCATATTTAGATTTACCCACCGCCATATTAGGATGGTGGTGGGAATCGCAGCGGATGCAAAGTCCGTCCGCCACTTTTCCGCTGGTGGCAATTGCACCGATTGCCTGGTGGGCGGAGCAGGGCCACTAATATGGTGCCGGTGCCTAGCAGGCACCGTCCGCCATATTAGGATGTGTGTGGCCAGGCGCCTTTCCATGGCGGCAATGCCGTCATGGAAAGGCTGCCGGGGATTGGGTTTGGGGGCCCGTTGCGGGCCCCCCTTGTGTGGGTGGGGGGTCACTGCACTGGGGGGTACCCATGGTACACCCTTGCATTTCCATGCACCAAGTGGCAGGCACCACGTGGTGCCTGCCACGCGGTGCAGGGAAATGTTGTGCAAGCACTTTCAACATTGCGGACGGTGCTGCAGCCAGCAGCACCGCCCGCAATGTTGAAAGCCCAGGATGCGCCCGCCAGTATGGCGGGCACATCCTAATTGCAGTGGTGGGACCGCAGCATGTCTGGCGGGCGGTCCCAATCACTGCTACGGTGGCGGGCGGACCAAGTCCGCCCACCATCGTAATCAGCCCCTTAGTGTTACAAGAGGGTGGTGTGTGACCTTCAGGTTATAGAGATATCTTGAAAGATTTCTTCATTTGCTTATAACTTTAGCACTTTTGACGCATATTCATGAAATATGGATGAGAATGAGCATGTTTACCTTACCCTGCTTATTTTCATGGCGATCCTTGATGGAAGTCTAGTTAAAATTTGGGTGGGTTAAAACTTCAGGTCAAACAAATGGTCATTTTCTGTTAATTTTGGTGTTGTTTTATGAATCTGCATGAAATTTGCCAATCAGTTCTTAAGTTGAGCAAAGAACATGCATCTCAGCTTTTGTGAAGCCCTGAAAGAGGGGCAACGTTGGGGGCAACAAACAATCTTTAATTTGTTAATAGATTACCTTTGGTGCTGTTGATTGGATGTGCATAAAATTTGGAAGACACTTGTCATGTTTTGCTTCCTTTTGGTATGTTGAGTTTGATACAGATCCATCACACGGCGCGCAGTTAAAAAGGAGGTCCAAAACAGATTAACTAAGGCCTTTAGTACCATTTGACAAATCCACAAAATAATTGGTAGACATTTATATGTTTAGCATACTGTGGGTTAACAAGTTTGTGCAGACCCATCCAGGGGGCACTAAATTAATGGGAGACAAGAAATTTTGTTTTGCTAATAACTTTAGTATTGTTTGAAGACTATATGCAATTTCATACGCATTTAGAAAGTTAAGTAAAATGCAGCCATCACATGCTTCACACAAACCCCAAAAGAGAAGGGGAAATGTATAATGGGGTATAAATAGTTTGTGGTGGTGTTTGATGGATCAGCACAAAAGTTGAGCGCGGTTCACTGACAAAATATCGGCTACCAAAATATCTACATACAAAAATATTGAGTAAAATATATCGATGTCAAAAATATCGACTTCCTATACTTATAATTAAAATTACAGAAATATTGAGGAAAAACTATATTGTTGTCACTAATACAGTTGTCTAAAATATCGATTTTTAGATAAATAAATTTAAGTAGTAAACATTAATTCAATTAAATAATAATAAGGATATAATAAAAATAAAATGTATTTAATAATTGTTTTGAAAAATATAACAATTATTATTGTTAAGAATTTAAAAAAACATATATATTATAATATATATATTTGCATATATCTAATATAAAATAATAATAATATTATTACATTAATATCTTTAATTTATATTATAATTTAACACTTTTTGAAATGTGATAATATAAAAAATAAATATATATACATATATCCAATAACATAATTTAAAAAAAAAAATCATTTTAATTACAAATAAAAAATGAAACAAAATAAACATTTTTATTTGCAAAAACTAAATAAAATATTAAAAACATTATATATATATATATTCACTGAAAAAAACAGAGGTTTCAGGCGCGTTATAGTTAGAAATTAGCATTTAAAAACCTTAGAAATTCACTGAAAAAACCATAGGTTTCAGGGGCGTTATAATTCGTTGGACATTTCACTCGTACAAAACCATAGAAATTCCCCGTTATAGTTAGTTCAGCTAACTATAACTCGCGTCCCGCAATGTCTATGGTTTTGAGAATGGCAGTCTGTAATTTAGAGTGGGTGTATCAAAAGTTATATTAGGGTGTGAGAAGATGCATCAAATTATCACATGGATGATGTCATCAGTGATGTCATCAGTGATGTCATTTGAGATGTCATCAGTGATGTCATCAGTGATGTCACTGACCATGTCATGAGTGATGTAATATGTGACGTCATCAGCAGTGCATTGCGGGGCGCGAGTTATAGTTAGCTGAACTAACTATAACGGGGAATTTCTATGGTTTTGTACGAGTGAAATGTCCAATGAACTATAACGCCCCTGAAACCTATGGTTTTTTCAGTGAATTTCTAAGGATTTTTAAATGCTAATTTCTAACTATAACGCGCCTGAAACCTCTGGTTTTTTCAGTGAATTTCTAAGGTTTTTTAAATGCTAATTTCTAACTATAACGTGTCTGAAACCTATGGTTTTTTCAGTAAATTTCAAAGGTTTTTTAAATGCTAATTTCTAACTATAACGTGCCTGAAACCTATGGTTTTTTCAGTGAATTTCAAAGGTTTTTTAAATGCTAATTTCTAACTATAACGTGCCTGAAACCTATGGTTTTTAAGTGAATTTCAAAGGTTTTTTAAATGCTAGTTTCTAACTATGCCTACAGAGGTAGGACATGTGAAGAAAGAAGAAAAAACGCACAGAAAGAAGCAAAAGAAATGCAGAAAGAAGCAACAGAAGTCCACAAAGACGAAGAAAAAGCAGGAAGAAGCAAGACATGTGCAGAAAGAACCAACAGAGGAGCAGAAAGAGGCCTTGTTGCAAAATCATCCTGTGCCCACAACTTTTTCAGACGGGTACTGGTGGTAACTGACTCTGAGTAACTAGGCCTAGAGCCAGTGCTATGCTAAAAGACACTTAGAATACAGTGAAAACACCTACATACACTAGGGAACACTATGCGTTGGGGTACCCCTGTGATTAGCATGACCTCCTCTGTAAGGCCCTAGTACATATTAGGGCAGGGGATTAAAACTACCTCTTAAAACGTGCCACGGGGCGCGTTTGCACAGTGGTGAAGGGAGGGGGCCTGAGGTGACATGTGTGCAAACACGCCCTATGGCCATTTTAAGTTGGGAGATTAAGTCCCCTTGAATCCTGAGGGTCCCTGGGGTCCAACTAGCCCACTAGGTACCTCCAGTAAGTGCCACAGAGCTGTGTTGCAGAGAGGCCTGGACCACCTCTCTGCAACGCAGGCCTGTGGTGCTTACTGGAGGTACCTGGTGGCCTAGTTGGCCCCCAGGGGCCCTCAGGATTGAAGGGGTATTAATTCCCCAACTTAAAACGCGCCACAGGGCGTGTTTCCACACATGTCACCTCAGGCCCCGCCCCCTCTCTTCACCACTGTGCAAACGTGCCCCGTTGGGGGATAAAGTCCCCTTGAATCCTGAGGGTCCCTGGGGTCCAACGAGCCCATGAGGTACCTCCAGTAAGCGCCACAGAGCTGCGTTGCAGAGAGGTGTAAAAAGGGGCATGGCCTGGACCACCTCTCTGCAACGCAGCCCTGTGGCGCTTACTGGAGGTACCTGGTGGGCTAGTTGGCCCCAGGGACCCCCAGTATTGAAGGGGAATTAATTCCCCAACTTAAAACGCGCCACAGGGCGCGTTTGCAGAGTGTTGCTGGGAGGGGGCGGGGCCTCTGGCACGATCGCGTCTTTTGCATTTTTCTTTTTTTTTTTAGAAGGGGGGCTGTGTGGCCCCCCTTCTTTTCCCTTTTTTTGGGCCCTGGGGACCCCATCCCCCAAAGCCTGACCACTTTAAAAAAAAAAAAAAAAATGAACAGGAAGGGGGTCGCGTGGGCCCCCCTCCCGTGGCCAATTCCGGCCCCGGGGACCCCATCCCCCGGGGCATGGCCAAATATTTTTTTTTGTTTATGGAGGGGGGCTGCGTGGCCCCCCTTCTCAGGCCATTTATGGCCCCGGGGACCCCATCCCCTGGGGCCGGTCTTTGCGTGATTTAAATTTTTTTATTTTTTTATTACTATTGGGGAGGGGGGTCGCGTGGCCCTCCTCCCGGGCCACTCCTTGCCCCGGGGACCACATCCCACTGGGCCTGGCCTCTCATTGGGGACCATGGGGGGAGCCCCAATGCCCCCATGGTCCCGCCGACTCCCCGCGTCCTGCGGGAGCCGGCATTGCTTTTCCACATGGGGAGCTGCTGACATGCAGCTCCCCTAGTGGAAAAGCAATCTGCTTTGCTTCATTGAAGCGAGAGCAGGTTTCCCTGCTCTCGCTTCAATGAAGCAAAGTAGTTTGCAAGGACAGGGCGGGAGCCGCGAGGCTCATGCCCTGTCATTGCAAACAGCAGTGTCCCGGGGGTGGGCACCCCGGGACACTGCAGGAGCCGGCCCTGGGGGGTGGCAAACCCCAGGGACATCACAGGCTCCAAGAGGGGGGCTTTTTAACCGACACCCTTGGTTTTAATTCCAACCGCCGTATTCCAATTACGGTGATCTGAATACAAACCAGCTGGTCAATCCGGCTGGCTTCCGATGGACTCAAGGAAAATAATCCCTTATGGACGTCGTTTCCGCCGTCGAGATTATGATTTCGGTTTCCGACAGGCTTTCCACGTTGGGCTTTCCGGCTGGAAAGCCTGTCGGAAAGCAACTTTGGGGGCCTCTATCAGGGCCCCCCTTCTTCTGCAGCCTTCGGTTGGTGACCGAGTGGGCACTTATGCTGCCCCCCTGTAAATCCCTGCACCGTGTGGCAGGCACCATGAGGTGCCTGCCACATGGTGCAGGGATTTACAGTGACTCCCATTTCTCTATGGGAGCTTGTGCTGCAGCCGGTTCGGACCACCGTACAAGCTCCCATAGGGAAATGGGAGTGTGTGACCGCACCATGTGTGGTCGCATCGTAATTGCAGTTTCAGACTGCTGAACCGAGGTGGGTCGGTTCCAAAACCGCAGGGATGTACTCCGACTGACATCCAGATTAGGGCCAAAGTGTCATACTCAGGAGGTGCAAAATTTACAAGTCCCACTACACTCAATGCAACAGTAGGAGAAAGTGTTGGATTGCGGAGAGGTAAAATTAACTATCCCCACTCCACTCAGTTCAACAGTAGGGAAAATGTTGGATTGAGGAGGGATAAAATTTACTATTCCCACTCAGTCAGTGCAATAGTAGGAAAAATGTTGGATTGCGGAGGGGTAAAATTTACTATTCCCACTCCAGTCAGTGCAACAGTGGGGAAAGTGTTGGATTGTGGAGGGGTAAAATTTACTATTCCCACTCCGGTCAGTGCAACTGTAGGGAAAGTGTTGGATTGTGGAGTGGTAAAATTTACTATTCCCACTTCAATAAGTGCAAATGTAGGGAAGTGTTGGATTGTGGATGGGTACATTTTACTATTCCCACTGGAGTCAATGCGTTTAAAGAAGGGACCAAGAGAATGGGCCCAGCCCAGCCTTCTCCGGGCTATGATGGGCGCGGACGGGCCCGCCCTTGGCTTGAGCTTCGCCCGGGCGCGGCCTACGCGCGTCCCGCACCGTGGAAGATTAACTGCGCTTTTCAGAGCGAGCGGGTGAGTCCACCTCCTCCCCTTCTGTGGTTTCTGGGACAGCGAGTCCCCTGCTCCAAGAACCAGTGTCCAAGGGGCAGACAACCAGCAGCGGCGTTCTCCTTCACTTCCAGTCAATGCAACATTTGAAACAAATAATTTCTCTTCAACACATAAAATAATTTCAAAAACATATTAAACACATAAAAATAGAAATATGTTAAAAAATATATAGATATATATTTTATATTAAAAAATAAATTTCATAAATACATATTATAATGTTAAATACATATCATAAATAACTAGAAACAGTATTATAATTGAAATGCAAAAATATTTTTCATGTAAATAAATATTTTTATTTATAAATTATTTATTAACAAAAAATATTTCTTAAATAGTTTAAATTTAGTTACTTCCCACCATATTACCATACAAAAACCACAACCTGCAACTAAAACTTAACTTTAAAAAGCAAACTATTTACACTATCAACATAAATATTTATCAACAAACTAATTATCATTAATAAAAAAATAATTATTAATGAAATATAAATAATTTACTTCCCACAATATACCCCTACAAAACACACAACACTCCTAAACATTTACAAAAATGTATTACACAATTAAGAAAATAAGTTGTCATAATATCAATTAAAAAATGAATTATTACCCAATTGAAATACATTTTTCTCCCACCATAAACCCCTACAAAACCCGCAACCTACACCTAAAATTTAAAATTAAAAACATTTAATTGCACAATGAACAAAATGAATTATCAATGAAATGAATATAAATTAAAAATATAAATATTAATTTACTTCCCACCCTGTACCCCTATAAACACCACAACCCACACCTAAAATAAATAAAAATAATTAGACAAATAAACATAATTAATTATCAAACAAATAATTAATATTAATTAACAACTAATTATTAGTTGATTAAAATTAAATTACATCCTATCCTGGACCCCTTTAAACCCCACAACCCGCACATAAAAATTAAATTTAAAAAAATATTTGCACAATTAACATAATTATCAATTAAATAAATATTATTAATCAAAAACAAATCATTAATTTATTACAATTAAATTACTTCCCACCCAGTCCCCTATAAACAAACCCACAACCCGCTATGGTACTAAAACTCACAAAAACTAATTACATAAAATGTAATAACTACTAAAAAATGTAAACCTATATTAAAAAACATAAATAATAATTATACAAAAAATGTGCCTCATATACATTTAAAATATGTACTAAAATACACATTAATAATTTAAAAAAGAAATTATAACCAACTATATTTTTGTGAACAATATTAATGACTTCGATATTTTAAATTCTTGCTGGCGATATTAGCATATCACGATTTTTTTTACTAGATATTTTGCTAAGTCGATATTTTGTACTCGATATTTTGTCTGAACACTAGTTGATACACCAAGCTCATTTTAATCACTTAGGCCCTCATTACGATAAGAGTCGGAAAGCCTCCGACCTGTGGTCGGAGACTTTCCGAGCCTCATCCCGGTTTCAGTTTAGACTGCCGCATTGCGATGCAGGTGGTCACAAGTGAACCTGGCCGGTCAATCTGGCTGGATTCCATTCAGAAGCCTGCCCGTAATCCCTATGGACGGCGTTTCCGCCGTAGGGATTACGTTGTTGGTTTGCAACAGGCCTTCCATATTGGGCTTTCCGACATGGAAAACCTGTCAGAAAGCGACACTGGGGGCCCCTAGCAGGGCCCCCTTTACCCAGCGGCCTCCTGTTGGGGGGCGAGGAGGCACCTATAGTGCCCTCTCGTTAATCCCTGCACTGTGTGACGGACCCTGAGGTGTCTGCAATGCGGTGCAGGGATGAACAGATTCTCCCATTTGTCTATAGGAGCTTGTGCTATGACAGGTTTACGGCCGCAGCACAAGCTTCCAGAGACAAATGGGAGTATGCGACCGCACCATGTGTGGTCGCATTGTAATTGCGGTGTTGGGACTGCCTACCGCCCGACATCGTAATTAGGCCCTATGTGTGCAACAGAGAGATAGGGTAACATGACAGGTTGGTTGCCTGTAGCCAACCCCCCCGTGCACGGAGGGCTTGGCCTTGTGCAATTGAGATTGGATGTAACAAATAGGTAAGAAATATATTGTTAGAAATTCAGAAATTAATTGCAAAAATTCAAGTTAAGTTAAATTGTGGTTATGAACTACAGAAACCAAAGCTCGAGCCCCTGTCATGCAAATCATAACTCACCGCCCAATGTAATACTAATGACACCCAGTGTATCACAGTTCTGCTTGCTGGAACAATTCTTCATTGATATTGTAGCTAAACTTAGAACTAGGTCTCGGGCAACCATGTGTGTGACTGACTACTATTCCTCGAAAGTGGCCCCAAAAATAGGTAAACTGGCTCAAAGAGGCAAGAAGCAGAGCAGTGTGGGGTGGCGCTAAGCCTCGGGGAGCATGGGAGCATCTAACTAAATCTCCCTGGCTCGACCTGAGCCTCCACTGTCCTCGACGCCTCTGTTCACTATGAAGTAGAGGATCGCAGTGAGGTGCCCATGGCCAGCATTAGGAGGCTCTCCCGTTGTATCAAGGAGGGTGACATACGCTGCCTCACTTCCATCTCCAGCGTCAGCAGCCATTAGAAACGTGGCATGGTCTAGGCATACCTTAGAGGCCAGGGCCTCAATTGACAGGCTCCAGCTACACTCCTAGCAGCACCCGGGGGCAGAGGCTTCAGTCTTCTAACTGCCCACTGCAGTCCCGTTACAGTGCATTCCACGATGGGGCCTGGAAGCATTTCCTCTCCCTCCTGCTGTGGGATTTTGCATTGTGCCTTCTACTGGGCCTACCTCTGCTGAAGAGCTGACTTACTACAAGGAGTTCTGCCGGGAGCCGCTTTGAACAAGTGACTCAGAAATGATCATCGGAGGACAGGAACACACCCCAACCTTATCTACAACCAAGAGCTAAGTCTAGATCCCCGTTGAAATCTTAGATGACCACCTGTATTGAGACTTTGCACCCCCAAGCCGCGACCTTTACACGCCTGTGTGTTCCGAATCTGTGCTTTCCCTCCCATTTCTATGTCTGTCTGGCTGATCCTTCTTTGCTTTCTTTTGTCTGGCCCTACTGCATTTTGCTCCTTCTTCACCATTTTTAATTCTAGTAAGGGTTGAGTGGCAATTTTGCTGAACAAATCCCTGACAGCCTGAATCATATGTGCTTGGAAGGACAGTGAAGGCAGGTATGTCTTCGAAAAACTTAAAATCCTATTGGAAACACTGATCATAGGGTTTTGTAGGGATGGGCAGAAATATTGTGTAGGAGGATTAGTTGGTTGGTTTTTAACCAATGATGGCTTTATTGTCAGCAAGACAAATGTATCATATAGTCTTGTGTCTTTGTCAGTTTTGCCCTTCTCCCTTTCTTCTCAGAGTATACTTCCACAAATTCTCTCTTTGTTCTTTTCCTGTTAGGGTCCTCATGGTGTCCCCACCGGCGTTCCTCAGGGCTAAGACAAACAATCCAGGAAAGTAAAACAGTCTATCAAATTAAATGTTCTTTCTTTTAACTTCACTATCTTTCTGGCTGGTGTTCCCTTTCCTTTCTAACACTTGAATCATGAAGGCTGGCTATGGAAAGATTCTACACATGCAAGCATGTCAGGTTGTAACTGATACATGTGGTATACCCAGGTGTTCAGGTGGAGGTGGTGGGGGGAGGAGGTATGGGGAAAAAAATGTCTATGGATGCACTCTATCGGAAGCCTTTCGGTTCCTCAAACTAGGGGGCCGATTCCGATCTCGGTCGGAGGCGCACCCAATACCATTCGGTCGGGAAAAAAGCCATGCGAATGCCTGTTTCCCGACCGATCCGTACATCATTCCGAACGAGTAAGTACGATGCGCACAACAGCATAGAATCCGGCCGAGTCGTACTCACCCAATCCAGGTCCTGTTCTCCGACCGAGGCGAATCCGGAAACGCAGAATCGAGTCGCACGGAAGGGAAAATGCAGCCCCGTCCGGGAGAGGCGCACATAAGCTCCGATTCGCGCCACAACACGATCCACGGCTACGAGGCGAACACGCCAGCGACGAGGACGACGCGAAGCAACGAGAAAGACGAACAAGACGAACCAACCATGAATCCCTTCGTACCGATCCTACCAATATTCTACATTTACTACCGGAACAGGCCCGGACGCGTACGGCGCAGAAGGTAAGTCAGACACCAACCACAAAAACATACAACACGTACACGACACATCACACACACACAGAGGGATGCAGAATTTACTTACACCAGCTACAGCAGCACCATAGGGGCGGGATGCCCATCACCAATGCCACATATGCACACAGGGGCCTGGATGCGCACCACCACTACCACCCCTACCCAGGGGGGGCTGGATGCCAACCACTACTACCACCCTTAGCCATGGGGGTGCCAGGTGCCCACCACTACTACCACCCTTACCCAGGGGGGGCTGGATGCCTACCACTACTACCACCCTTAGCCAGGGGGGCTGGATGCCAACCACTACTACCAACCTTACCCAGGGGGCTGGATGCCTACCACCACTACCACCCTTAGCCAGGGGGCTGGATGCCTACCACTACTACCACCCTTAGCCATGGGGGTGCCAGATGCCTACCACTACTACCACCCTTAGCCATGGGGGTGCCAGATGCCTACCACTACTACCACCCTTACCCAGGGGGCTGGATGCCTACCACTACTACTACCCTCAGCCAGGGGGCTGGATGCCTACCACTACTACCACCCTTACCCAGGGGGGCTGGATGCCTACCACTACTACCACCCTTAGCCAGGGGGCTGGATGCCCTACCACTACTATCACCCTTAGCCATGGGGGTGCCAGATGCCTACCACTACTACCACCCTCAGCCAGGGGGCTGGATGCCTACCACTACTACCACCCTTACCCAGGGGGGCTGGATGCCTACCACTACTACCACCCTTAGCCAGGGGGCTGGATGCCAACCACTACTACCACCCTTACCCAGGGGGCTGGATGCCTACCACCACTACCACCCTTAGCCAGGGGGGCTGGATGCCTACCACTACTACCACCCTTAGCCATGGGGGTGCCAGATGCCTACCACTACTACCACCCTTAGCCATGGGGGTGCCAGATGCCCACCACCCTCAGCCATGGGGGTGCCAGATGCCTACCACTACTACCACCCTTACCCACGGGGGGCTGGATGCCTACCACTACTACCACCCTCAGCCAGGGGGGCTGGATGCCTACCACTACTACCACCCTTACCCATGGGGGCTGGATGCCTACCACTACTACCACCCTTAGCCAGGGGGGCTGGATGCCTACCACTACTACCACCCTCAGCCATGGGGGTGCCAGATGCCTACCACTACTACCACCCTTACCCAGGGGGGCTGGATGCCTACCACTACTACCACCCTCAGCCAGGGGGCTGGATGCCTACCACTACTACCACCCTTACCCAGGGGGGCTGGATGCCTACCACTACTACCACCCTTAGCCAGGGGGCTGGATGCCTACCACTACTACCACCCTTAGCCATGGGGGTGCCAGATGCCTACCACTACTACCACCCTCAGCCAGGGGGCTGGATGCCTACCACTACTACCACCCTTACCCAGGGGGCTGGATGCCTACCACTACTACCACCCTCAGCCAGGGGGCTGGATGCCTACCACTACTACCACCCTTACCCAGGGGGCTGGATGCCTACCACTACTACCACCCTTAGCCAGGGGGCTGGATGCCTACAACTACTACCACCCTCAGCCATGGGGGTGCCAGATGCCTACCACTACTACCACCCTTACCCAGGGGGGCTGGATGCCTACCACTACTACCACCCTCAGCCAGGGGGCTGGATGCCTACCACTACTACCACCCTTACCCAGGGGGGCTGGATGCCTACCACTACTACCACCCTCAGCCAGGGGGCTGGATGCCTACCACTACTACCACCCTTACCCAGGGGGGCTGGATGCCTACCACTACTACCACCCTCAGCCAGGGGGCTGGATGCCTACCACTACTACCACCCTTAGCCAGGGGGCTGGATGCCTACCACTACTACCACCCTTAGCCAGGGGGCTGGATGCCTACCACTACTACCACCCTCAGCCATGGGGGTGCCAGATGCCTACCACTACTACCACCCTTACCCAGGGGGGCTGGATGCCTACCACTACTACCACCCTCAGCCAGGGGGCTGGATGCCTACCACTACTACCACCCTTAGCCAGGGGGCTGGATGCCTACCACTACTACCACCCTTAGCCATGGGGGTGCCAGATGCCTACCACTACTACCACCCTCAGCCAGGGGGCTGGATGCCTACCACTACTACCACCCTTACCCAGGGGGGCTGGATGCCTACCACTACTACCACCCTTAGCCAGGGGCTGGATGCCAACCACTACTACCACCCTTACCCAGGGGGCTGGATGCCTACCACTACTACCACCCTTACCCAGGGGGCTGGATGCCTACCACTACTACCACCCTCAGCCAGGGGGCTGGATGCCTACCACTACTACCACCTCTACCCATGGGGGCTGGATGCCTACCACCAACACCACCCCCACTCATAGGATGGACATTGCATGACACAACCAGCACACCACAACCTAGGGAATGCAAGAAAAATACATCCCCCAACACCATGACAAGCGTGTGTAGACTGTGTCAAATGCCTACAACACTGAACATGACTTTGAACAGACAATGTGACCCCCTATCACATGTGCCACACATATATGTGTGTGGCCCCCACAATGCAAGCAGGCCATGACCATTGTGGCAATGGGGTCCAAACCCCCATCATCACAGTGACCAAAAGGTAAGTGTGGGGTCCATAGCTGAAGCACATTTTTAACATTGTGGCAATGGGGTCCAAACCCCCATCATCACAGTGACCAAAAGGTGAGTGTGGGGTCCATAGCTGAAGCACATTTTGAACATTGTGGCAATGGGGTCCAAACCCCCATCATCACAGTGACCAAAAGGTAAGTGTGGGGTCCATAGCTGAAGCACATTTTGAACATTGTGGCAATGGGGTCCAAACCCCCATCATCACAGTGACCAAAATGTAAGTGTTGACAAAGAAAAAGCTGCAACTGCCAAACTGCATGGATGATTCCTGGTCACAGAACATAAAACACATCAGTGGCAAAGTAGTGCATGTGTCCCATTGCAACATAGATTGGGGGAGGCAAATACTGCAGTGCAAATAAGACATACCTTTGGCCATGTGCAGACAAACAACACCCATGGGGGCTGACACAGTCAACATTCATCAATGACACAATGACAGAAGTGACCATCAGAATGCAGACCCACATATTTGCACCAATGGGCACACAAATGCAGATACCCTGTGGAGACTGTAGATGTGAGGTGAACAGATACCATACCATGGCAGCAATGGAACACACAAACCATGATCATTGTGCTGACCGATGACCTAGGAGTCCCAGGGACAGCAGGGGAAACACACCAAACAACATACAGCCAATGGCACACCTAAGATATGCCAATACAGTGGTGCAGATGCACAAACACAAACAGGCAGACCCACACTGCACATCAAACACAACAGGTGAGGGGGGGGGGTGCCAGTGTCCCCAGACAACCACACAACACATGAGGAGGCCTGAATACCAATTACACAGATGTGCATACAGTGCCACACAAAGGTAACTCATGGATCCAAATCCCCTATGTGGGCAATCAGGCATTGTCAGATGAGAGGGAGCACAAATCACACATGTCACACAAGCACGTAGGAACAGCAACTGACACAGCAAGACACAGACACACCACAGCACTACCCCCAGGGCCCCCACAATGTGGTGACCCTGGGCTGCATTACAATCCCACTGTGATGACAAAGCTAAATGTCGTTCACACTGTGAACCACAGTCATGTGTCCTGAGCAACAAACTACCATCACACCTACACAAGCACAAATCAATCAGCACGGCCAGTAAGCCAAGGCCAACATGGAGGCAGGGGTCTAGCCGGGCAACAACTCTCATCTGCACACACTCAACACCACACACCTCGACCTCCAACAATGTGCAGCAGTGAAGCACACATGCACTGGTGACATTGCACATGCACCCATGACAATCCCAGGGTGGTGGGTGGGAACCAAGGTGCAGAAACACATCACACATGGCCACTCAACAAGACTCCTGAATGTCTGACACACTGCACACTACGCTGTACATGGACATGACGGCAATACCACACCAACCAATGGGATCCCAGCCACAGTCACACACCAATGAAGAAGCCAAGGTCACCCACAAAGAACACACATAGACAACAACCAACATTGCAGCCCGGACCCTGAGGAGTGCCAGCAGTCACACACACAACGTGTCACAATCACTGAAAGATAACACAAACTGGAAATCACATGACAGGTGTAAACAACAAGTGCCAAGGGGAAACCTGACTGTGACCCATCTGCGTCTGCACACAAACTCAGCCCTGACAGCAAACACACCTATGGGTGACACCCTGATGACCAGTAATGTGCCATGCACCCACATCACAGAGAACCCAGGGAGAAGACTTTGGGGGAACATAGGTCAACTCAGCAAGCATCACAAACAGGTACAACACTAGGGATCCCAGCATGCACAGCAAAACGGAAGTGAACACACAGACATGCTCATACAACACACACCTTGGGCGCAGGCAATTTCACAGGAGTACACACTGCCATGAGGGGACTCCACTCCTGTGTGAGGAAAGCTGTGCCATATGTTGCCTCAGTAGGGCCCCATCATGTCAGCTGAGCACTTGGTCACACAATCAACAATTAGCACCAAATAAAGGCTCCCGTCACATCAGCCTGGTCATGGGAGTGCCAACGAAATCATCAGCACAGATCCAACACACTTGTATAGCAATGTTGCACTGACAACACAGATGAGTCCTTCCCCATTGATGCCCAAACCTGCATGTCCAGTGGAGATGGCCACACGGTCAGGGAAGTAGACGAATTGAACAATGGCAGGCACAACAGATGTGCAGGGGTGGAAGCCACAGATGTGAAATTGCTAATGTAAGTAGGAAATCCCATTGCCAAATACTGAACACATGACACCCTCAGATGCTGCTAAGGATGACATGGATACACCACAGGATAGGACACATTCCCCCTGGACCACATGTGTTCCTGCACAGTAACACTTCATTATCATGAGACCAAATATCACCATCACTGCAGCAAGGGCATGGTTAGCATCATCAACAACATGTACATCAGAAGCATAAGCACTAGAGAACAGAAAGTTGCTTTATTCAGCATATGTGTGTCCAAAAACTCAGAGAACAGTAATGCTCCAACAAAGGCCAATGGCCAGTCCATCAAGTAAGTCAATACAGGGTGACAGTGGCAGATGTCACCCTACGCATGCCTGCACTGCACAAAACCAGGGACAATCCACTAGGAGGGGCAACCGGGGGGGCAGGCCAGGCACCGCAAGGACAGGATCAGGGCTTACCAGGAGGAGGCAGGGAAGGGGTGGTGGGTGCTGGAGAGCCACTGACAACTGCAGTGGAGGTGTCTGACATGGTGTGTGCCGGCACAACTGGGGGCATGACTCAGATGTTGTGGGTGCCGGCACGACTGCAGTGGACCCTGCAGATGGAGTGGACAGGTCCGCCACTGCAGTGCCCAAGTCAGACAGGGTGGTAGTGGACTCCACTGCAGTGCCTACCTCCAGGGGAGGAGAATGGGGAACAGGCAAGGTGGGCTGGACAGAGGGGAGGACACCCTCACCACATCAGTGGCACAGACAAGCGCAGCAGGGGGTGTGGTGCCGGGAGAGCAAGTGGCAGGGGAGAAGGCCGGATCCTCTTGGGGATGGTATATATGTGGGTGGGGGAACCTGGGGCAGGGTGTGGTGGGGGCATCTGTGGAGTGGGGGCCTGAGGGATGGAGGAAGGAGACCTGGTGCCTGAGCTGCAGGGCGGCGGCGGGGTCTTGCTCTTACGACTCCGGGGGACTTGCGGGTGGGGGCCTCAGTCTGTCTGCGCCTGGGGGAGGGTGTCCGGGGGCGAGGGGCACTCTGCTCCGTGTGGGTGGGCTTCCTCTTCCCCCTGAATGCTGTATCAGCTGTATCGGAGGGGAAGAGGCCGAGGTCACTGAGGAAGAGCCGCTGTGTCTTTGGGGTTGCAGGTGAGGCAAGGGAGGGTGCTTTGGAGGGAGAGGCAACTGAGGACTGCGCAGTGCTTGTGGATGCGTGTGTGTGTTCCAGGGCCCCATCCCCTGTGAGTCTGGTTTCAGTCCCCTGACTGTGCGTGCGTGTGCGTTTTGTTTGTGGCGTGTGTGTCTGTGTGCTGGACGTGTGTGTGCTGGTGTGTGCCTGTGCCGGTGTGTGTGTGCTTGGGATGGGTAAGGTGCTGGGGAGTGTGGATGGAGCAGAGGCAGGAGGGGTGAGGGACTGTCTGAGGAGGGACACTGCTGCCGTCAGGGAGGAGTCCATGGACCTATTGCCCCTCTGTAGGTCAGACATGCCCGATGAGATGCCCTCCATGAACGACACCAGCTGAGTCAACAGAGCGGTGTGCGCATGGAGGACACTCAGCATGGCTGTCTGCCCTACATGGACCTGGCGAAGGAGGTACACAGACTCCTCACTCAGGGCAGCAGGGGACACAGGGGCAGGGGGTGCGGTGCCTGGCCCAAAGGAGACACGCTCCCGAACATGGGAGCCTCCACGGACCTGGGGAATGGGAGCCGATGGGAGGGTGGTGGTGGTGCTGGTGGTGGCGGGGACAGCAATACTAGCTGGGGTGTGGTGGCTGCTGACACCCGCCTCCATAAGGGAGTCATCCTCCGAGCCGCTGTGGTCCTCAGCTGAGGTGGATGCTGCTGAGGACTCCTCGGTGTGGCTCCCCTTGCCCTCCGTGCCACTGGGTCCCTCCGACCACTCCTCGGCTGCTGACCCAGTCTGGCTCTCCGGCTCCTCCTGGTCCGTGGAGCTGTCCCCTTCCGTGGCCGTGGATGTATCTGCAAACAATGGGGAAACAGACAGACATCAGTCACCTGCACCAAACGCACACACCACTGTGAGCACAGCACATTACAGAGCAAGCCCTGGCATCATTAGTTGAACATTGCTAAAAGTGCCCTAACTGAACAGGAGAAGCCAATTGTCAGTCTGATGCCAACCATGGCACTCACATCCCACATGGCCTTGCACACATCTGTCTGGTGTCTGTTGGATAGCAACAACCCAGTGTGGACACATGCACCACCTACACAGTAGTTGGACAGTGTAGAGGACACGTGTAGCATGTGGACATGCACACATCACAACTCTTGCCACTGAGTCAGTACAGGTTTCCGGATGAAAGGGATGCCCAGAGTCAAATAGGAAATGCATGTGATGCATACCAGCAACAGACACCATGATGCACCCATGTCCTGATAGCCATCGCCACAATGGTGTGCATGTAGCACATGTCACTCCCCTGCAGGATCACCAATAAGTAGACACATGCCATGGCGGAGGCATGACTGCTAAGTCATACATCACTGTCTCAGTGATGTATGACTTGGCAGCCAGACAACAACACTCTGCACTGTGTCACAATAGTAGGTCATGGGGAATGCAAGTCCTGGAGCTGCACAAGTGCACATGTACATCCCCCACACAACACATCATCTTAACCCTCATCTGTCCAGGTCATACCGATTGGACATATGGGAGACCTGTGACACTACCCTCTGAACCTGAGCCCCTCACAATCTGCTGTGAATGGGAAACAGCTGCCTGAACTTCACATTCGCATACCCCAGTCTGCACGGGCAGCTGATCAAACACCTATGTGACACACAAGTATCGTCTCCTATGGTCACATCTCCAGTGGCATGCTGAGCCCCTACCGAGAAACACCCCAGCAGTCCTGGCAACAAATCCACAGCACACTGACACAGAGGCAGACACCTGAGGGGTCAAATCACTGCGCACAACGTGTCAGCTGATACACGGGAGTGGGAGTACAGGTGTATTGGATGGGCTGGAGTAGGCATGACTGTCCTGCCCCACATGAATGAGGGATGAGCCCTGGACAGTGGATAGCTGGCTATGTATGTGTGACACACGTAATCTGCACACTCCTGGGGCCCAAACATTGTTCCCACCCGCTGCATGGGTGTGTGCCAGCTACCCCAGGCACATGTGGTGGCTCAGCTCAGCAAGTGGACCGCATATCAAAGCAACACGCAGATTACATGTCCGAACACAGGCATTGTGTGAACAATGGACCCACCCATGATGCCCACAACAGAGTTAGGGAAACAGATGCTGTCCCCCACCTTGAGTGAAGCAAACTGCAAGGACACAGTCCCAAGTGACACAATTCCCTGAATGTAAGGGCCACACCTGGGTATCAGATGAGGAGTGGGCAGTGCACAGTAGAGGGACATGGCTCCTGGACAACAAGACTGCTGTACTGTGGTAGTTTAACCAGGCTAGAGGAGGGCACATAGCATGTAATACAGAGTTCACAGTGCAGTCTTTGACTCACCCCCTCCTTGCTGCTGTCTGGCCTTCAGCTGCCCATCCAGGTCTGGAAACACCACCGCCAGGATCTGGAGCATGTGGGGGGTCAGGGTCCATGTTCCGCCCCTCCTGCGAGGAGGCGACAGCTTCAGCTGGACCCGTGCAATTCTCCGGGTCCAGCCCCGAAGGTCCTGCCACCTCTTCTGGCAGTTGCGGATCCGGCGCTTGTAGACCCCCACGGACCGGACAGCCCGGACGATGTCCTTCCAGATCTCCTGCTTCCGATGGGCATTAACCTGTCAGGATGACAAAGTGAAAAGGCCATTACTACACATGCAACATATCCGTGCATGACACAGTTGTATATACATGTCTCAATCACAGGAGCACATGATGTACACAGGCAGTGCAACGCTGCCCATGGACAGTTTGCCAGAAGTCACTACATGGTATCATTGCATGGGAAGTAAAACCTTGTTCAAATGCACTGTCACTGCACCATACCTGTCCAGTGCATGTCACTACACACTATGGGGGGTGACAACTACTCAGTGAGCCTGCTAGCCAGTGGCCTGCAGACTTTCAGCCTTGCTAGTCAGACAAAATGCACATTCAGAAAGTCAGACAAAATGCACATTCAGAACACTCACCTGCTCCCCTGGTGTCCCATACAGCTTGCTGTACTGTGGAAGTAGGCTGTCCAGCAGGGCCTGGTTCTCCTCAAGGCTGAAGGCTGTGGCTCTCTCCACAGTACGTGCCATTGCAGGGTCCAGAGGGGGCAGAGACAGCAGCAGTGCAGTGGCAGATGTCGTCCTGGAGCATGTAGTGCAGGCAAGTGAGCTCTCAGGGGAAAAGCCAGCAATATATATGTGCTGCAGAGGCAGATACTGTCCCATAAGTCCAAAGTGATAGGTCCAAGTCGTTTGCATCTTCTGAATCTGGCCAATCCATGGAATAGCAGCACCAATACACGCCCACAGCATCCTTCAAATCTTCAACTTCATGACATACATGATTTTGCAACATTGTTGTGGGTGACCAACTGAATTTCCAGCAACCGACTCGTTCGAATTTCGAAAACGCGTCCGTTGCCAGGCTAGGCCATTGACAATGGGTGCGCACTGATTGGTCCATTGCGGTACAATGCGTACAGGGGTACAATGCGTACCCGCACACATTGAATGCAATGGGCCGGCCAAGTGCACCGATCGGTCCATTGCGGTACAACGCGTACAGGGGTACAACGCGTACCCGCACACATTGAATGCAATGGGCCGGCCGGGCGCACCGATCGGTCCATTGCGGTACAACGCGTACAGGAGTACAACGCGTACCGCGCACATTGAATGCAATGGGCCGGCCGGGCGCACCGATCGGTCCATTGCGGTACAACGCGTACAGGGGTACAACGCGTACCCGCACACATTGAATGCAATGGGCCGGCCGGGCGCACCGATCGGTCCATTGCGGTACAACGCGTACAGGGGTACAACGCGTACCCGCACACATTGAATGCAATGGGCCGGCCGGGCGCACCGATCGGTCCATTGCGGTACAACGCGTACAGGGGTACAACGCGTACCCGCACACATTGAATGCAATGGGCCGGCCGGGCGCACCGATCGGTCCATTGCGGTACAACGCGTACATGGGTACAACGCGTACCCGCACACATTGAATGCAATGGGCCGGCCGGGCGCACCGATCGGTCCATTGCGGTACAACGCGTACAGGGGTACAACGCTGCACCGCACACATTGAATGCAATGGGCCGGCCGGGCGCACCGATCGGTCCATTGCGGTACAACGCATACAGGGGTACAACGCGTACCCGCACACATTGAATGCAATGGGCCGGCCGGGCGCACCGATCGGTCCATTGCGGTACAACGCATACAGGGGTACAACGCGTACCCGCACACATTGAATGCAATGGTCCGGCCGTGTGCACCGATCGGTCCATTGCTGTTCAACGCGTACAGGGGTACAACGCGTACCCGCACACATTGAATGCAATGGGCCGGCCGAGCGCACCGATCGGTCCATTGCTGTTCAACGCATCCCTGTACAAGTGACTGGCATATGTCACCATGCCTGTCTCAGATGAACATATGCCAGCCACAGATAGCTCCCAGGGAGTGAGGGGCACACCTACAACACCACAGCCTGTCCAAACTGTATCATAAGGCATGTAAGGCTGCATTTCCTATTGTGTGTATGTTGGTGTACATGTTGTCCTGTGGGTGTCACCTGGGGCAGCCACCCCCAGGCTGTGCACGTGTTCATGGGGACAGGATCCTGGGTGTTACGTGTACATGACCACTGTGATGTGCAACTGTTCATATCTGTGCATGTGCCATGGTTACATTTCACGGTGGTGTATGTGTATGTCATGTCACATACCCCGTGAGTCCCATGTGGGACGGTATGTTTGAGCCAGGGTGTCCCAGTGGCACAATAGTGATGGTCCTCCACAGTCTGTGTGCATGTAGTGTTTACAATGTCTCTGATTTCATGTGCACAATGGGAGACAGTCTCCACATCCACGTTGTGTGTGCATGGACTTTGATGTTGTGCGTGTGTGTGTCACAGACGTCCATGTCTGTCCTGCAGAGGCAAGTGGAACCACTACCTGTGGGGGTCATGGTTGTTTTGCTGTGGTGTATACATGATACTCCATGTAATGCCAGTGTCCATGTGGCAATACAGGGTCCCTGGGAATGTACCTGTCGTTGAGCTGTGATGCCTGGGGCACATCTGTCCTCACATGTCACTGTGGGGGGTGATTGTGACATGGCAGCAGGAGATGGGAACTGTGACATGGCCTCATGATATCCAATGGGCCAACCTGGGACTTATTGATGCCACTTGTTGAACCGTGATGACAGATGTTGGCCATGTATGTACCATACATGTCCTTACGGAACTGCACACTTCATGTAGTTGTGCCTCATAATGATGTATGATGTGATATTGAGTGTGTTCAATGCCGCATATGTGGGGTGACTGACAATCTTGCTTTCTTCTCCTCTGCACTGCAGGGCTCCTGCTGTCCATAGACCATTCCCAGACCTGGCAACGATGGTGGAACGGGACAGCATCCGACGGTACCGCTTCACCAGGCAGCTGATTGAGGATTTGGCAGTGCAGTTGGCCCCACATTTGCAGCCTGGCCGGCCGTATCCTACAGCGCTGACCCCCAAGGTGAAGGTGATGGCAGCCCTACACTTCTTTGCCACCGGTACCTTTCAACATACTGTGGCGACTGCTGGTGGGATGTCACAGACCATGTTCAGCCGTGTGCTCCGCGATGTTTTGGAGGCAATGTTGCTATACCTGAACTGGTACATCTATTTCCCTAGACTGCAACGACTCACTGACGTGAAGAGTGACTTCTATGCCCTGGGGAGGATGCCGCATGTCATTGGCTCCATTGATGGGACACATGTGGCTTTGGTACCACCACAGGCCCAGGAGCAGGCCTACCAGTAACCGCAAGCACTACCACTCGGTCAATGCACTGGTGGTGTGTCTTGCAGATATGACCATCTCACACGTGTGTGCCCGTTTCCCTGGTTCAGCACACAATGCCTTTGTGATGAGGAGTAGTCCCATCCCCAGGATGATGGCACAGATGCAGAACCAGCGTGCCTGGCTTGTCGGTGTGTACTGACTTTGTGCCATTGTGTGTGATCTGATCTGTAGTATTCCGCCCACTTTTCCAAGTCAGCTAATGTGCACTTGTCTGTCCTTAGGTGACTCGGGATACCCCAACATGCCGTGGTTGCTGACACCCCTCAGGAACCCTGTGACACCAGCCCAGATGCGCTACAATGAGGCACATGGTCGGACCAGGAGAGTGATTGAGCGGACATTTGGTCTCCTGAAGAGCCGCTTCCGCTGCCTCGACAAGACAGGAGGGTCCCTCCCATATGCCCCAGCGAAGGTGTGCAAGATTATCATCATCTGCTGCATGCTCCACAACCTGGCAGTGCGGAAGGAGTTGCCTCTCATCCAGGATGACAATGACCAACATCCGCCACCTGTGGAGGATCCTGGCCTGGACCACGATGCCAGTGATGATGATGATGATGGTGATGTCCGCACACAGCTCATCACCAACTTCGTTAGCTGAATGTGAGTATCCTGAGGTGTCATGTCAATGATGTGAGTTGGCGTGATATGTGTAGGTGGTGCTCTGGTGCTGTTGGAGTGTGTCCATGGGCTACTTGACTGGATGTGTGTAGCGATGTGTGCTTACAGGTGTCTGTACTCCCCAACAGTGTTGACATGCTAACTTGGTTCTGGGTGGGTATCTTGTAACATGTATTGTGCATGAGTTTTGCTGTTCTGTCCTGTTCTCCATTGCTTTTGACTGTGTGTCATTTCTGTCCTTCACAGGGTACTTTCAGATTCGTTTGGTCAACTGTGTCCACCGACGACGTGATTGTACTTCCAGGGTGGTAGCTGTTGTGTCCCTACAGGTGATGTGCGCCACACCCATGGACTTCCTTCCTTCTACAGTTGTTGACTGTGTGCCCGCTGCCAGGTGGGATTACCTTGCATCTGTAGTGGTTACGACATGTTGCAACTGTGTAATAAACCTGTGCTTCACTTTGTGATGTGCGTTGTCTGTGGTCACACATTTGACTGCCATTTGCTTACTGCACCTGTGGGCTACTTGACTACAACTGGGAATAGGTGTGGTGTCTGTGCATTGCACCGTCTTTCCTGGCAACATCAGTGTAGGCAATGAGTCAGATGGCCTAGGTGTGTATGTGTTGTGTAGCCCTGGTGGTGTGTCTCCCTCATATGTGTCACGTTACCATTACTCACATGCCTGTGTTGTACTTGCTGTTGCAGTTCGCATACACAGTGTAATTTTGCAGTTCATCATCCCCATGACAGCACCCACGTTGGAATCACAACAGAGGCAAGTATGGTGTATTAGTGTGTTTATTTTGATACATTTGTGTGAATAGTGCATAGGATGGTTAGTGCTGTACATTTACATTGCAATCAGAAGTTCCTAGTTGAATTGAAAGTCCTGGTAGACAAAATCCCCAGTATCGGGGCCACAGTTGTCTGAGACATTGGTCCAACTTGTACTCCCCATGTCATGTGTGGGAGTTGTGTTGCCGTCAACAGGGTGAACAGTTTGTGCACAAAGGTGAACATCCAGAACAGGTTCAGGCTTCCTGGGGGTTGCACTTGGCCATCGGCCTCTCACTTGCCCCTCCTCGGACGACCCCTCTTCTTTGGGGGGCCCTCAAGTACAGGCTGCTGCGGTGCAGGGGACTCTCCGCCAGAGTCATCCTCCCTCCCTGTAGTGCAGTTGTTTCAGCACCAGATGTTGTTGGCACACAGGGAGGTGTAGACTGGTTGCTGTTCATCTGGCGGAGGCATTGTAATATGTCCCTGTGCACCGCCGTCATCTCTGTAGTGTGTCCCACTTGGACTCCACGCGGGACATGTGTGAGTCCAAGCGGGCATGATGGGCAGCCTGCTGCTGTTTCATGTCTCTGAGGAGCCCCACTACCTGGCTGAGATCTCCGGTGCTGGACTGGTACGCATCGGCCATGCATGCCAGTTGTGGGTCATCATGCACACCAGACACCTCTGCAAGCAGCGACCTCTGTCTCCCACCCCTCCCACCACCCCTGCCGACATGTGCAGTGCATGCAGTGGCACGCACAGATGACCCTGGTCCCCCTTGGGGGTTGGTGGTGGTGGTGGTGTCCATGGCCCCACGTTGGTCCAGGGTCCCTGTGCTGGTGGTGCTCCTTGTTCTGTCCATGTCGGCAGGGATGGTATTTGTGGTGACAGTCGTTGGAGGGGTGGGTGCAGGGGGTGAAGCTGGTGGTCCTGCTGGTGCTGCAGCTGGTGGTCCTGCTGGTGCTGCATGTTGACTTGCACTGGAGGTGCCAGGTTGGTCTTCTTCATCCGAGGAGGGCAGAGGCTGTTCGACACCAGTGAGCTCTGTATCCTCTTGAGCCTGGGACTGGGACTCCTCAGCGTCTGCTGCTGTGTCCCCATCATCACCTGTTTTTGGGAGACACACACAATGTATGTTATGTTTCTGCAGGCATCAATGGTTGACACACCTGACAGTTGTGACTGTGCCTCTGGGTGCGGGCCTGTACATTGCATTGTCCTAAGTTGTCACAGTCAGGGGTTGATATTGGTGTAGCACATTGTCCTGCATTATTTGGGCATTTCTATGTATTTGTTGGGGTGTGAACATGGTCTGCATTGGTTGTATTTGGTTGACAGCCGGCCCTCCTTCCCACCCAGCCAGTCAGTTATCCCACCATGGACTGTGCTTGCATTGCAGGGAGTGAAAGTTGTCTTTCAGGATGTCAGTCAGTGGTGTCCTGCTGTTGGTTGTTGCACAGTTGCCAGCAGGGCCTTGTGCTCCCACAGCAGTAGCCAGTGTCAGCCATCTTGTGAGTCCTTTTCCACTCCCTGTGATGTGAGCATGGTTGTGGGTGGTGTTGATGGGCCAGTTGTGAGGCTGAGCAATATCTGTGCCTACTACTCCCATCATGCTATTGCCTCCACCCCCTTCCCAGCATGCCCATCCTTCCATCCTTTTGACTCTGCTTCCCTGTGGGGTGGGCTGCCTGTACTGACAGGATGGCTGGGAGTGTTGTCCTGGCAGTTGTTTGGCTAAAAGTCCCAAGAGTGTCCCTGTGCTTCACACAACATAACCCAGGGTGGTGGTTCTTTGTGGGATCTTGAGTTAGGATGTGAGGCATTGCATTCTCCCAGGTGGGTTATGTGGAGTTTGTGTTGAGGGGGTGTGTGAGGGGAGGTGCTTGTGACTATGGTCAGTGCTGCAAGTCCTCCTTCCCACCCAGCCAGATATCCCACCATGGAACGTGCTTGCATTGCAGGGAGTGGAAGTTGTCTTTCAGGATGTCAGTCAGTGGTGTCCTGCTGTTGGTTGTTGCACAGTTGCCAGCAGGGCCTTGTGCTCCCCACAGCAGTAGCCAGTGTCAGCCATCTTGTCAGTTGCTTTCCACTCCCTGTGATGTGAGCATGGTTCATGGTGGTGTTGATGGGACAGTTGTGGGGGTGAGCAATATCTGTGACTATGACTCCCATCATGCTATTGCCTCCACCCCACTTCCCAGCATTCCCATACTTACTTGCTTTTGTGGGGAGTTCAGTGTGTGTGGGTGTGAGAGCAATGGCAAGATGGCTGACAGTGGTGTCCTGCTGTTGGTTGGTGTGCAGTTCCCAGCATGCCCTTGTGCTCCCCATGACACAGCACCAGTGTCAGGCATCTTTGATGGGCCTTTCCACTCTCTGTGGGATGTGCATGCGTGAGTGTGAGCTTGCTGGGCCATGTGGTGGGGGATGTTGAGCTGTGACTACGACTCCCATCATGCTATTGCCTCCACCCCCTTCCCAGCATGCCCATCCTTCCTTCCTTTGACTCTGCTTCCCTGTGGGGTGGGCTGCCTGTGCTGACAGGATGGCTGGGAGTGTTGTCCTGGCAGTTGTTTGGCTAAAAGTCCCAAGAGTGTCCCTGTGCTTCACACAACATGACCCAGGGTGGTGGTTCTTTGTGGGATCTTGAGTTAGGATGTGAGGCATTGCATTCTCCCAGGTGGGTTATGTGGAGTTTGTGTTGAGGGGGTGTGTGAGGGGAGGTGCTTGTGACTATGGTCAGTGCTGCAAGTCCTCCTTCCCACCCAGCCAGATATCCCACCATGGAACGTGCTTGCATTGCAGGGAGTGGAAGTTGTCTTTCAGGATGTCAGTCAGTGGTGTCCTGCTGTTGGTTGTTGCACAGTTGCCAGCGGGACCTTGTGCTCCCCACAGCAGTTGCCAGTGTCAGCCATCTTGTCAGTTGCTTTCCACTCCCTGTGATGTGAGCATGGTTCATGGTGGTGTTGATGGGACAGTTGTGGGGTGAGCAATATCTGTGACTATGACTCCCATCATGCTATTGCCTCCACCCCACTTCCCAGCATTCCCATACTTACTTGCTTTTGTGGGGAGTTCAGTGTGTGTGGGTGTGAGAGCAATGGCAAGATGGCTGACAGTGGTGTCCTGCTGTTGGTTGGTGTGCAGTTCCCAGCATGCCCTTGTGCTCCCCACGACACAGCACCAGTGTCAGGCATCTTTGATGGGCCTTTCCACTCTCTGTGGGATGTGCATGCGTGAGTGTGAGCTTGCTGGGCCATGTGGTGGGGGATGTTGAGCTGTGACTACGACTCCCATCATGCTATTGCCTCCACCCCCTTCCCAGCATGCCCATGCTTCCTTCCTTTGACTCTGCTTCCTGTGGGGTGGGCTGCCTGTGCTGACAGGATGGCTGGGAGTGTTGTCCTGGCAGTTGTTTGGCTAAAAGTCCCAAGAGTGTCCCTGTGCTTCACACAACATAACCCAGGGTGGTGGTTCTTTGTGGGATCTTGAGTTAGGATGTGGGGCATTGCATTCTCCCAGGTGGGTTATGTGGAGTTAGTGTTGAGGGGGTGTGTGAGGGGAGGTGCTTGTGACTATGGTCAGTGCTGCAAGTCCTCCTTCCCACCCAGCCAGATATCCCACCATGGAACGTGCTTGCATTGCAGGGAGTGGAAGTTGTCTTTCAGGATGTCAGTCAGTGGTGTCCTGCTGTTGGTTGTTACACAGTTGCCAGCGGGGCCTTGTGCTCCCCACAGCAGTTGCCAGTGTCAGCCATCTTGTCAGTTGCTTTCCACTCCCTGTGATGTGAGCATGGTTCATGGTGGTGTTGATGGGACAGTTGTGGGGGTGAGCAATATCTGTGACTATGACTCCCATCATGCTATTGCCTCCACCCCACTTCCCAGCATTCCCATACTTACTTGCTTTTGTGGGGAGTTCAGTGTGTGTGGGTGTGAGAGCAATGGCAAGATGGCTGACAGTGGTGTCCTGCTGTTGGTTGGTGTGCAGTTCCCAGCATGCCCTTGTGCTCCCCACGACACAGCACCAGTGTCAGGCATCTTTGATGGGCCTTTCCACTCTCTGTGGGATGTGCATGCGTGAGTGTGAGCTTGCTGGGCCATGTGGTGGGGGATGTTGAGCTGTGACTACGACTCCCATCATGCTATTGCCTCCACCCCCTTCCCAGCATGCCCATGCTTCCTTCCTTTGACTCTGCTTCCCTGTGGGGTGGGCTGCCTGTGCTGACAGGATGGCTGGGAGTGTTGTCCTGGCAGTTGTTTGGCTAAAAGTCCCAAGAGTGTCCCTGTGCTTCACACAACATAACCCAGGGTGGTGGTTCTTTGTGGGATCTTGAGTTAGGATGTGGGGCATTGCATTCTCCCAGGTGGGTTATGTGGAGTTAGTGTTGAGGGGGTGTGTGAGGGAGGTGCTTGTGACTATGGTCAGTGCTGCAAGTCCTCCTTCCCACCCAGCCAGATATCCCACCATGGAACGTGCTTGCATTGCAGGGAGTGGAAGTTGTCTTTCAGGATGTCAGTCAGTGGTGTCCTGCTGTTGGTTGTTGCACAGTTGCCAGCGGGGCCTTGTGCTCCCACAGCAGTAGCCAGTGTCAGCCATCTTGTGAGTCCTTTTCCACTCCCTGTGATGTGCGCATGGTTCATGGTGGTGTTGATGGGACAGTTGTGGGGGTGAGCAATATCTGTGACTACGACTCCCATGATGCTATTGGCTACACTGACTTGCCCAGCATACACAGAATTCCTTTCTTTCAGTGGTCTTCACTGTGTGTTGGTGTTGTAGTGGTGGCTACATGTCTGGATGTGTTTGTTAGTTATATTTGTGCCACTGCCTAGCTGTAGTTGTAGTTGTGTTTGTACATGTGATGACACGGTTAAATGTAACTTTGAGATGGCATGTGTTGTGTTTATCTGACTGACATACACATTTTGGGATGATCTGTTTTGGTTGGTGTGTATTTGCTAAGGGTGCATGGTTTGACTCTCCCCTTGACAGTGATGTGTGTGTATTGTGGCACAATATTGTGTACATTTGTTGTGTACTCACCAGGCTCTGGGATGTTTTCTAATCCATAGACGCTCACTGGCGGAAGGATGGCCCGCACCTTCTCCTCCCAGGGCCTGAGGTATACTGGCTTGGCAGGAGGGCCACTGCTGGTGTATTGGCTCAGGAGATAGTCCTTCTTCAGCAGCTTACGTACCCTCCTGCGCACGTCATACCACCTGTTCTGGATGTCAGTCTTTGTGCGCAGATATGGTGATTGTGCGTTCACCCTGTTGATGATCCTCTCCCACATCTTTGTTTTCTGGGAGATGGGTGTCTGTTGGACCAGTGCGCCAAACAGCTGTGGCTCTACCCTGAGGATCTCGTCTACCAGGACTTCCAATTCACAATCTAGGAACTTGTGATTCTTCTTTGGGGGCATGGTGATGGGTGGTGATGGTGAGTGATGTGTGTGTTGGTGTGCAGGTGAAGGTGTGTGAGTGTGTGTTTTGCTGGGTGTATGTGAGGTAGCTATTTGTTGGTGTGCTGCTGGTGTGTGGCTTGTGTGAGGGATGAGCTGTGGGTGTGTGGTTGCTGTCTGTTGAGTGCTGGCAGGTGAATAGCATTTGCAAAGGATCATGGTTGGGATTTGTGTCCTTTATATGGGTGGAGTTGTGGGTGTGTCTTTGTTCTCTGTCCCCACCCCCCCCAGTATTTATTGGCTTTGTGATTGCTTGTTTGGCCTTTTTTGTGTATTTTTCCTTAGTACTTTCTGTGCATGTTGGAAACGTTCTTGTGACCGAGTCAGACCCTGCAGTTGTCTCGTACGGTCTTCTCCGTTTTGTTCACGCTGTGTTTGTGCAGTTTTCTATGCTGCGTACGCGTCGGTCGCGGTGTTTTGTGTTACTCGGCTCGCAGTTTTGTATGCGTGTCGGTCGTACGGCTTGTCCTCCGCACGACTCGGTCGTGGTTTTCGCGCCTTGCATCGTACTTGGCGGTTTGGAGTTCGCGGGTACGTTTCGGTCGGATTTGTTCCGGGTGCGTGTCGGTCGGTTCGATTCGCGTGTTTTTCCGGCCGGATTGCTGTTTTCCAGTGCGGCTCGGTCGCTCGGCTTGGGTTCAGTACGTGTCGGTCGGATTTTGCACGCTTTGCATCGTACTTGGCGTGTCAGGCGCCACGGGTACGTGTCGGTCGGAATTAATTCCGGCTCCGAGTCGGTCGGTGCTTTTTCCGGCCCGAATCGGAATCGACCCCCTAGGTGTTTACATTCCCTGGTCTCTCATTTTTCCCCCATTTGTATTTCTCATTCTTTAGAATTTCACTTTGCTCATTGTTGTATGTGAATATTTGCCTACTTGTTCCAAGTCGGATCATCCCAATTTTTTTGTGCAGTGCCCCACTAATCATGGAGGACAACCAGTACATCTATCACCCATCACCAAGTGAAGTTTATGCAAGCATGACAGATAGTGCGTGATTTCATAAAGGCAGGTGGTTACTGTGATTATCCAGACTCTTCAGGGTCGCCACATTCCTCCTGGATAGGGGCGAGAGATAAGGCACCCATCAGTCGCATCCACCACTCTTCTGTCCACACCTCTCCTTCTCCGTCCTTTCCTGCTTCTGGCGCAAGGTCTCTGCTTGCTGCACCATGGCCCGACTTTCTCCAATTCCTCTGTGGTCTCCCGTCTTCTCTCTGGTGTATCGACTTTGTGCCTCCATGTCCGCTCCTTCCTCCTGACTCCTTTCCTTCACCTTCGTTCTTCGACTCTCCTCCTCCTAACACCACCATGACTCTTCCTCCTTATAGCCTTTGCTTCTGCTGCTCCGCCCCCTTCCTGACTCAATAAGTACGTCTTTAGTTTTTTCTATTTCTTCATCCAGTTGTCTCTGCCCTTCCTCCTTCCACTCTCTATTTACATGTTTTTTTCATTTTACCTGTTGGCCTGCATTGCCCAGGACCTGCGTCATGGGACCGCTCATATCTATACGAAGCATGTTACCCCTTTTTTTTCTCACTAATCTTCCACAGCTCCCCTACCTTACATTCTTCCCATGAAGAAATACACTTTGAGGGTATCTAGACAAAGAGTCTACATTGGTTTATTCTTTACCTCTTCAGTGATAGGTGACAAATCTAAAGAGTTGCAATCCAAGAACCATCTCAAAACTCAAGCTTTATTTCCCTTATTTCTTGCCATCCATTCGAATGGAGCATGGTCCGTATATAACTCAATTTCTCTTCCCTCTAAATAATACAGATTATTATTATTATTATTATTATTAATACTCGATTGACCTTTTGATTGTGAGACATCCTCTTTCAACTACTGAGTAGCTATGCTCTCTAGAAAAGAGTTTACTACTAATGTATAGCATGGGTCTTCTCTTTTTCCTCCTGATCTTTTTGGGATAATACAGCTCCAATACACACCCTAGAGGCATCTATTGGGAGAATTAATATTTTTGTAAAATCTGGAGATTGGAGGGCAGGGTCTGATGATATTAATTCTTTCAATTTTTCAAAGGCTGACAAGACTATCGGTGAAAGGATTTTGAACTCTTTATATGTCGCCTTCATTTTCCTTAACATGAAGTTAAGGAGTGGCCCAATGTGAAAACCTAGGAATAAATCATCGGTAATATCAAACGAGTCCTATAAAGGCTCTTAAATCTCTTTGTGTTTTTAGAAATGGAACTTGCAAAATGGCTATCACTTTCTCCTCTTGAGGTCGTATAACCCCCTTACCAATGAGATACTCTTAGTATTTCACTGGATCACAAGATAAATTACCTTTTTTGGACTTACCTACAAACCTGCCTTGTCTAACATTTGTAAAACAGCCAAACTGTGATGCAAATGTTCTTCCCAGGCCATATCATAATGTCATAAATATAGGCTGCCACATATTTTCTATGTGGTCTCATTAGGGTATTCATCATTCATTGAAAGGAGTAGGAGCCCCATGCAACTCAAAATTCAGTACTGCAAATTGAAAAAGACCCCCGCCATTTATTCAGGCAAGTTCTTGTATTTCTTCCTTAAGAACGACTTGTTATTAATTCTGGTACAGGCCCTTCCCATTTTTTTAAGAAGATTGATATGAGTCACTTGTGTTTCTTTTCGTGTTTTGTTGACCTTGAGCTTATAAGTTACTGGCTTACCTACTCCTTTACCTTAAGGCCCCTGCCATTCATTTAACATTTTATTCTCTGAATTCGGAGTAAAAGTAAAACATATTTGCACGGCTGAAACTCCCTCAAGTTTGCTTTTTTCTCATATTGATCTTTTGTGATTTTTTGGTCTTTATCTAGGTTTTATTGCACAATTTCTCTTACCTCCCCAAAACAGGTGTCAACTGGCGTATATATTACAGAAAGCTTTCTTGCTCCTCTGACTCACTTTTACAAGAATCCCTTGGAAATTCAGCACCTTCTTCCACCACAAGATCGGGCAGATCTATGACAGCTTCGACACCCAAGACCCTCCTATCAACCCTGACACCACTGCACCCAACTACACCACACTCCAACAGATCCTGCTGAACTTGACCCCGCTCACCAGAGACGACACTCTCAAGACCATGAAGAGCATCCAATCCGGAGTCCCCTTGGAGCCAAGCCTGCACCACATCTTTCATAGAGCAGCCACTGCCATCGCCCCCAACTCTGTCGCACCATCAATTGCTCCATTGAGACCGCCACCTTCCCTGATGATTGGAAACATGCCGAGATCAACCCTCTGCTAAAGAAACCTTCCACCAATCTGACAGATCTCAAGAACTGCAGACCCATCTCCCTGCTCCCCTTCCCAGCCAAGGTCATGGAGAAGGTCATCAATGCCTAACTTTCCGAGTTCATAGAGGCAAACCACGTACTGGATATCTCCCAGTCCGGCTTCAGAAGCAACCACAGCACGAGACATCACTTCTTGCCGCCACCGACGACATCTGCTCCCTCCTCGACTGGGGCGAACCTGCAGCCTTCATCCTTCTGGACCTCTCGTCCACCTTTGACACTGTCTCCCACCACACCATAATCACGACACTCCACAACGTCGGCATCCATGACAAGGCCCTGGACTGGATCCACTCCTTCCTCACTAGTCGAACGCAGCAAGTCAGAATACCTCTGTTCCTTTCTGAACCCACTGGGATCAGCTGCCGAGCCCCCCAGGGCTCCTCCCTGAGCCCCACCTTCTTCGACGTCTACATGGCCCCTCTCGCGGCCATCATCAGGAACTACAGACTCAACATCATCTCCTACGCCGACTATACCCAACTGATCCTCTCCCTCACCAACGAACCCACAACCGCCAGAAACAACTTCCATAGTGGGATAAAGGCAGTTGCCAACTGGATGAAAACCAGGTGCCTTAAACTCAACTTGGACAAGACCGAAGTCCTCATCCTGGAATCCACCCCTTCAGCTTGGGATGACACCTGGTGGCCCTCTGCATTCTGAACCCCGTCCACCCCCACGGCCCACACACGAAACCTCAGCATCATACGGGACTCCTTGTCACAATGAACTACCAGATCAACTCCATCTCCTCATCATGCTTCCACATGCTTCGCCTGCTTCAAAAGACATTCAGATGGATCCCCACCTAATCCAGAAAAACATCACCCACACACTCATCAGCAGCAGATTCGACTACGGCAACGCACTCTACACTGGCGTCACCCAGAAACTCCTCAGGAAACTACAGAATGTCCTAAATGCCACAGCCAGACTGGTCCTTGACATCCACCGCCGCAGCCATATCACCGAATACCTCCAAGAACTCCACTGGCTCCCAGTCCACAAAACAATCACCTTCAAGCTCCTCACGCACGCCTACAAAGCCATCAACAATGCAGGAGCAGCGTACCTGAACCACTGCCTCTCATTCCACGTACACACCAAGCACCTCCGCTCCACCCAGCTGGCCCTTTTCATCATCCCTCAGATCCACAAGACTAGAACCGGAGGAAGATCCTTCTCCCATCTCACCGCCCAAGACCTGGAACACCCTGCCTTTCCAACTCAGACAATCCTCGTCGCTGACCCAATTCAGGAAGGATCTCAAGACCTGGCTCTTCGACTGAACCCCAATCCTTGATGCAGCTGGGCTGCCCTGGTCCTGGAGGTGAGTGGCGGATGAGTTCCGTGATGTCTTGGAGGGCTTGGGTGTCGATGCTGGTGGTGTCTTCCTCGTCATTAGTGAAGAGTGGCTGGCACTGCTCTGCAGGTGGCATTGACGGTGCCCCTGCAATGTGAAGGGGAGATGCTGTGTTACAATGTGTCCTCATGTATGTGGCCACATGGTACATGTTGACATTCAGACAGCATGGCAATGTACATTGTGACAGTGTGTAGATCAGGGCCATGATCCAGAGTCATTGCGGGTGTGCCCTGTACTCTGCTTGAATGTGCATGTGTGCCATTGTGGCAATCTCTCCCCGTCCCCCCAGTACCTGGTGGTTACTCACCCTGTTGCTGTGGTATTGTGTCATGTCGAGCAGTGTCCGGTCCCCCGACTCCTGCCACGGTCATCACACTGATGACTGTTGACACCAGCTCCTCCATGTCATCCAGCTCCAGCTGTGGCGCTGGGCTCCCACCTCCAGTCTGCATTGCTGCCTTCTGGTTGCCTACGAGTTTATCCTTGGTCTTGCGCTTGATGTCATTCCATCGCCTCTTGACCTCGTCCATTGTCCTCTTGTGCTCTCCGACGGCATTCACCTTGTCCACAATGGCCTGCCATAATCCATTTTTGGTGCCCAATGACACATTGGAGGCGACGAACAGTTGTTGATGGTGTTCTATCACCTCCGTGACCAGGATCCTATTCTCCTGCGGACTGAACTTCGTCTTCCTCTTCTTCTTGTTCTTGCCCTTCCCTGTCACCGTGGTCCCGGGCTGGTCGTCCGGGGTACTTGTGGGGTTGCGCTCGTCCTCTGCGCCTGCTCCGGCTGCCTCCATGGTGCTTCTGTGTTGGTCATTTTGTGTTTGTGTGTTTTTTCTCCTTTTGTAGTGATTTTCCCGCCTGCTGTGTGTGTATGGCAGGCCTGGCGCTGCTTATCGCTGATTTCCTCGTCGCGAATGGGCTCATCGCACGTTTTTTGGTGTTGGGGTTTGTAATTTTATCTCCGTCGCGGTGGTTGTATCGCGGACATTGTCCGCGGTTTCAGGAGACTATCGCATGGTACCGCCGTGTTGTGAATTCCACGTTAACACAGGGTTATTTTCCCGCGATGGACTGCGATGTGTAAAATTGCGTTAACATTTTTTGGAGATGTTTAGCACACGTTCTTGTGAATATACCCCTCAGTTTGTAACCATCAATCAGTTCAATCTTTTACCAAGTAAACTAAAGCCTCAAGGGTTTCTCCAGATCTCCCCTTTATTTGTCATTGGCAGATTCTATATGTCTCTTCATCAACTACTAGTCTTTCTAATGTGCTTTTCTACATGTCTGGCCACAGAGTCAACCCTGTTGGGTTGGCAACTTGTTATGCCATTTGTAATTCTCCTATTAACAAGGGTCCCAAATATTGTCCCCAGCGATCGGCAGGCCATGCAGCAGCTTGTGCAATCCTTTCAAACTTACTGAAAAAAACAGGGTCTTCTCCAGTATATCTTTGTAATACCACTGAGGGTAAAGCTGTGTGATCTATTTGTTGTCCTAACACATTTGCAAGTTTCCCTATTGCCATATCTTGACTCTGGGCTACTTTATCTGCTCCAATTGCTCCGATTGAACCAGGATGGCTTTCTGAAATGTCGCTCGGTCTTCTTGAGAAGTTACCATAAACTTCTCCAGTGCTCTCTCCACATTTTTCTGACCATCAGAGAGTTTTGAAACAAAAGCCTCTATTTCCCCTGATCCTACTTCTGACACCACTTTGTGGAGGGATGGGTGGAAATAATTCTTAGGAGGCTTGGTCGCCAGGTTTTTACAAAAGATGGCTTTATTGTCAGCAAGAAAAATGCATAACATAGTTTTGTGTCTTTGTCAGATTTCTGCTTCTCCCTTCCTTCTCAGGGTATACTTCCACTTATTCTCTCTTCATTCTTTTTCCTTTAGGGTCCTCGTGGTGTCATCATTGGCATCCCTCAGGGTAAAGAGAAACAACTCAGGTAAGTAAACAGCCTATCAAATTAGATGTTCTTTCTTTTAACTTCACTATCTTTCTTGCTGGTTTTCACTTTCCTATCTAATCCTGGAAATCATAAACGCTGACTTTAGAAAGATTCTGTGTGTGCAAGCCCATCAGGTTGTAACTAATACATGTGGGCCCTGATTTAAACTGTGTATTTACTTTCCATGGGCTCTTCTTTTCTCAATTTATATTTCTCATTCTATAGAGAGTCGATTTGACTTTCCTCATTATAATATGCGAGTATTCCCCTACTTGTTTCAAGTCGATTAATCCCAATTATCTTTGTGCAGTGTCCTACTAATCATGGAGAAAGACCAATACATTCATCACCCATAACCAAGTGAAGCTTATACAAGCAAGCCAGATAGTGCATATGTTTAAAAAGGCAGGCAGTTACTGTGATTATCCAGACTCACCTGGTCTCAAGTACCTCGCACCTGAATCACCATAGGCTTCCACAGGAGCAGACGACAATTTCTCCAATTCCCAACTTCACTAAAAGTAAATATTTTACTTTCACTTCCAGCAAAGAGGGGGAAAGGGGAATGGGACAAAAGAGAGACTCCACTGCTGTGCCTCTTCCTCTTGGGAATTCTAGCTATTCTTCTCAGCACCTATAATACAAAACGACAGTATTAATACACCTAAAACTCTCCCTGATCTAAAATACTTTCAGTGGATGTATTACTCAAACGTATCTCATACCTGAACCTCTGAAGTGATTAGCCTCTCTCTTATTAATTATTCATAGTAGCTGTTGTCATTATATAGTCAATATGCTTAAAAATACTGATTCTCTCTTTTCTTTATTGCAGGTGGCAGAAGAAGCATTGGGCAGTAAGTATAATATATATATATATATATATATATATATATTGCTACATACTATTTGTGAAATCTGAAGAAGAATGATTCTGCCACTTCTTTTCTGAACGTCTTCTGAAATCTTATTAAGTAGTCTATAAGACTTTTCCTTTATTTAATATGCTGCGCTGATTTACTTAGCTGATATCTTTCTTGGTAAATATAGTCTTTTTCAAATAAGTATTGTCCAACAAAACTATGCGCTGAAATTGTCAAGCAGATAATACAATTCTACTCTAGACTCTCCTGTTATGTTCACAGGAATGAATGAGCACAAGGAAAGAAAAATAAACATGCGCCTTTTACTTGAAATACCGCTGCTCGGAATGACACTCAAATAAAGATGAGAGCAGCAGGCAAGCCGGTTACTGAAAAGGAATTTCGACCTGCGACCGCGCAGGGGGGCGCACTCAAATTATTCTCCAGTAAAAAATCAAGTAGTGCCAAGTGTTACCAAAATTACTGAGGACTTACTTTCTGAGAGAGGCGAATTCGCAAACCCTCTACTCACAATACTGGTCACGCTGAAGAAATAGATGATATTCTTCTTCCCAGAATGCTTCCGAGGCTTCAGCAAAGCAGCGCTGAATCACCACAGAAGTCAGAATGAGATACGGAGGAGCTGCCGGTCTCCTGACTAACTGAATTTCTAAACGGCGAACGAGCGTGAAGAAAACGCTCCGTTCGTCCAAAAATGACAGTTGAAGTGTGCTGCACTACAGGTGCATGCGTGCGAAGCATCAGACCCCTAAGAATTTGCCCAAACACTAGAACGCCTACCTTCAACACCTGAACCTCTATTTACTCCGCCATTTTGTGGGACTATGAACTGCCTGAAATTATACTTAAAAGAAGAATCGGCGAAGCCGATTCCAAGGGTAACAAAGTACCCTCTTACGCCTGACACGAAACTGAGGACAGAAAAGGTTTCTCTTCAGGTCAGCCTTGACACCTGGGTGGCCACAAACCTAATGGGTTGTGGTTGGAGATAAGGCACCCATCAGTGGTGTCCACCACTCTTCTATCCACGCCTCTACTTCTCCATCCTCTCCTGCTTCTGGCGCAAGGTCTCCGCTGGCTACACCATGCCTGACTCTTTCTGGTTCCTCTGTGGTCTCCCGCCTTCTCTCTGCTGTACCTACTTCATTGCTCTGTGTCTACTCTTTCCTCCTGACTCTGTTCGTCTGCCTTCATTACTCTTTCTCGACTCGCCTCCTTCTGATACCAGCCTTTCACTTCTGCTGTTCCACTCCTTTTTCTGCCCTAATATGACCCTCTTGAGTTTTTCCTTTCCTTCATCCTGTTGTCTCCGCCCTTCCTCCTGCCACTCTCTGTTTGCATGTTTTTTAATTTTTCCAGATTGCCTGCATTGCCCGGGGCCTGTGTTATGAGACCTCTCATATCTCTACCAGGGACGTTTTCCCATTCTTTTATCCATGATCTTCCACAAGGGTCCATTTAAGCACCTTCATGTCTAACCTGGCCTACATTTCTTTGGGCAGCAAAAGTCCTAACAGGAGGAGATTGGACTCTCTTGCCCGGCCCACACCTGGACAGATCTAAAACCTCCACTGACCCACATCCATATGACGGATTGGCATTGCAGGACATCGCATCAGACCATGACTTGGGTCAACCCTGGCACCTGATGCATCCCTCTGAAATGGACTTTTACATCCTGTGTTTGTGGCACTCGATTTCTGATCTATTATTTTCTCGTTACAGCATCCTTAGCTCAGCTTCTGACAGCATCATCCATCTTACCTAATAGCACTTCTGAGCACGATCTGATTCTCATCGACCTAGATCTTGCCATGATTAGGCTGCCAGCTCCCCATTGGAGATGAATGTGGGTCACTATAGACTCCCAGAGGATTAGGCGAGGCTCTGTTCTTATCTACAACTTTACCTGGAGGGAAACACTGACTCAGTACCCTCCACACACATACTCTGGGCAGTAGGGAAGGCCTGTCTTTGGGGTGACATGATGAGGGGTTCAGGCTTATAAGAGGTGTGTGAAATCCAAGAGGCATAGTTTAGATGACAAGGTCAGGTGTCTTACTCGCGACTATAACGCTCGTCCTACCTCGAATTAATTCAGAGATCTCCTCAAAGCTAAATACACCCTTAAAGAATTGTACACCTTGCAGGCAGAATTTGACTTTTTCCGCTTGAAACAATGGCATTACGAATGCAGGGAGAAAGCCAGACAGACCAACTACAAAAAGGCAAATCAGGCATGGCTACCCCCCACTTTGGAATGAATAGGGATGTCTTCTGATGCACCCACATGACATTCTGAAGGAGTTTACTGCATTTTATGAAAGCCTGTATATGGCTTGGATGCACCAGCACACAGCATGTAACACCTTCCTAAACCGGATCACACTTCTGAGGCTCCTACTGAAACATTGGGAGACTTTGGGTGGGGTATCACTTGCGCTGAGATTGTGCAGGCGAATGAATGGATTCCCACTCTTAAAATTTCAGGGGTAGATGGGCTGCCGATTGTAGTTTATAAGATAACTAAGCCCATCACCATCCCTGTCTTGGAAAAATTGTACAGCTTAATTCCAGACCACCAAAAGTACTTTTCGGAATTCCACTGGCTGAGAATCTCCCTCATACCAAACCCAGGAAGAGATCCACTTTCTTGTGCCAACTACAGGCAAACATCCTTGATCAATGTGAACATAAAAATCATTGCAAATGTACTAACTCATCGCATCAAGAGATTTATCCCCTGTCTTATCTATTCCTCACAGATAGGGTTCATTCCTGAGAAGTCCTTCATTAGCCACCTTCTGACTCCTTCACACTTGCTTTGACAAGCCAAGGATGACCCTGATGAGAAACTATTGATCTCTTTGGACGCTGAGAAGACATTTGACTGCATGGAATGGGCTTACTTGTTTCATATCATGGAGCTGATGGGCCTAGCCAGCACCTTCAATGATAAGGTCTACCTCTCCCATGGCTTCTGGCTCTTGTGGTGGCTTTGAGGGTTCATTGTGGTACAACTGCCACCTGTTGCTCTATTTTGCTATCAGACATCAAGATTAAGATGTGGTATATAAGAAGCTAGGACCGGCCATGTCGCTCCTTTACTGAGCGGACCCAGTCTCACATTTTCTATGGTATGGGGGAGGGCGCCTTTAAACCAATTTATGTGTTCTTGGTAAGTTAAAGGAATTTCTATGTCCTCATATGGAAAGTATTCCTCTGGTGTTTCATCTTCAATGTAAGTGTGAAGCAATTGTGTGCATACATCTGCAGCCGGGAACTTAACCCAAGATTAGAATACCTCTGTTCTGAATGTTTCGTGTGCCTTGACCATGTAGGTAACGTCCCCACTTGTTGCCGGGAGGCTGTAATGTAATAATTTCATTGTAACTGCATGTCTTCAATTATCTGTAATATTTAGAGCAACTACTTCTTCTCCACTGGCTTCTCCGTTTACAGACATTGTGGGAAGAGAGAAGAACTTTTAGTAAATGAATTTATGGAGATATGATTTACACAATGTGGGAAAAAAATGTATCCTACAAGTTTGAATAACCTACAGCCAATACATAGGGTATACCTACTCAGCTGAGGCAGATTTCTCTTCCCACCACGGACGACTCTGGTTTGGAGGTGAGTAGGGGTCTCTGAGAAAAGCACAACTAAATTACTCAGATAGACCATTAAATAAGAATCCAACCAACTTTGGCGGTGCCATGGCGTGTTGTTCTTACTAATTCGTAGGAGCTGCCCGTTTGTTGGACAACATAAACTTTGGGTAAGGTGCCTAGACTGATTCCGGGCACCCCCACAGGATATGTTGGCCTAGAGACCAGCTAGCTCACAGTGCCACATTAAGCTCCCCAAACCTTACCAGGGGGCAAATGGTTTTTGACAACCACTGAACATGACAACCCTGACCCCTCAGGGATCGTGGAAACAGATCAGACCCTTTCACTCAGTCACTCGTGCTTACTTGAGCTCAGAGAAATATACAGGGAATAAACACTGGGACGTTTCAATATATTTATTGAACCAACGTTCTTCTTGTATAAAATACATGTGCTGCGATAATCAGTAAACAGAAGCAGATGAAAGTGATTACAAGCACCAAGAGTGTAAATAGTAGATAGAGCTCTACCATGGTGCTAAAACAGTGTAGATATGCAGGCATATAAACAAGGCAGAAATCAGGTGTACTCCTACTATGTGAACCCTACTCTAAGTATACCTAGAGCCTAGAGTGTGTGTAGGTGTGAAGCCAACAATCTCCCCAAGGGATGTTGCAACCCCATTACTGGTGGCAGAGAATGTAGGAGCTTGTCTTGGTCACCAACTAGACACCCCCTCACGGAGAAGTCAGACAGCTGCGTGGTGAAGACTCAGCATGCAGGGACCCTCGGTGTCAGCTGAAGTGCCTCCTCTACTAATCTTTTGGGATGCTCTTTATTTATAATAGAAAGCAGCCTTGTGATGTGCGTATAGATTAGTAATGTTATGGATATGTAGAGAGCCCTCTCACTCCGTAGATGAAGATAGAACAACATTTGTACATAGTGCGCATAAGGGCCTTGTACATGATGTTCGAGGCATTGGGATAATGAGCAAAGCTAGATGTATAAACAAAGAAGTTTCAGAGAAATGAATCCAATATTGTCGTGCACGCAAATATGTGCAAAAGTTCACGGCGGGAATGTTATTGTGAATAGTAGGACAATGTAAGAAATGAGCCGCTTCGCTCATGGGCCTAACCCGGGCACATAACACTTGCATATTGATGTTCTGGGTTTATGCCTACTTGGGTGGTTTGCTTTCTCCTATACTATTTATTTTATTTTCTTTGATGCCCATTTGAGGGTGCCCCCTCTGATATGGATGCTGTTGCTCCATCTCTGATACTGTGTAAAGCTATTTCTTGCATTATTTCTTATCCCTTGCTGGAATGTTGTGGTGTACTGAAATGCCAATAAAGAATTGCCATACAAAAAAAGAAGTAGAGAATTAAATCTGAGGACATGAGTGCTAAACCTTCTTTTTCACTTTTGCCAATAACTGCTGAAATTGATACAAGTTATCAGACAAGGAATGAATACCACAAACTCTGCTGGGGATCATATCTCTCTTTTATTACAAAGGAATAATTTGGTTTGTTGGCAGCCTCCATTGTTGGGATTATGAGCCAACCCTTTTCTGGATAATGTGATGCCACAGTCCCAGAACCAAACGCCATAAAACGCTTGCTGAAAAAGTCCAATCTCAACCACTTAGATCCAGCCAGTGACTAGGTGATTACTGGTGTCCCATCTTGGGGAAGATGCTAATCGCACAACTGGCCAGGCATCTTGAAGTCCACTAAATGTTGGAGAATAGATATCTGAGCTTTGGCTAGGGAGAGAGATTGAGCTCACTTTTTTAGATGTAAAATGACAGTTGTTTTTGGTGGCATAAAGGTTCTGCTGCTCCTTTGTGATGTTGGACCCATCTGCCACTTTCGATGCATTATTCATGAAGTCTTATTGGATCACCCATCCAGAGTGTTCTAGGTTTTTGATCATTTGTTTAGTTTGAGGATTTTCTGCACAACACAGGGCAAGTGCCAGGACAAACTCGGCCCCAGCACCTATTCTCTTGCAGTGTACCCCGGGGCCGGACCCTGACCCCAGTATGATTTAACATCTATATGCAACCATCGCATGGTCTTCTGAAGGAGTACGGAAGTGGGTGACACCTTTCATGCCAATGACACCAATTGTTCTCTCTCCTGCCAAGTACCGACGCCAAAGACACTAAGGAATTAAGCAGTTGGGTGTTAGCAAGGATGAGAAGAAAGTGGTTGTCACTGAACATGGCCACAATTAACCTGATAACAAATTATACTAACCCTTTGGATGGGCAAACATGTTCCACCACTGACCCGGTTACCGACCGATAATCTTCTTTACTCCGAGTCCTGGTCTTCCTCGTCACAATCCTTACTAAATGAGTAAGTGTTCTGGACTTACAGACATTGTTATATAGCCCAACTAAAATTCCTACCTTCAAGATGGTCACCAAATTCCCAGAAGACCATAAAGGAGGAAATGAGGTAAGGAGACTTCCTGAAATAACCAAGCAGAAAACAAAATTAAAACAATAACAAAATCAATGCACCCAGGGAAGGCCGGTGGGTTACAGGACTGTGATGAGGAAGACCAGGACTCGGAGTAATAAGGATTACCGGTAAGTACCCTTAAATGCTGCCGAGGAAGAAGAAACTGCCCTAGTTGATCTACCCTGAACAGAAGGAGGAAGTGAACAGAAGGGGTAAGGTCCTGACTGGCCAACTGATAGGCAGTAGAAATGGTCAACTATATCCACCAGGAAATGGTATAAGAGGAAGGTGTCAGACCTTTTCCTGCCTGACCAAAGGTAACAAAAAGTAAGTCAGATTTGCAAAAAGAAGCCGTTCTGGCCAAATAAATATATAAAGTTCTGTGAACATCTAACATTTGCAAATCCGATTCCTCCGAAGACTGATGATGAGGAAAAAAGACAGGTAGCACAATGTTTTAAGCACAGTAAAAAATTGGCTGAATCTTTGGAAGAAAAGAAGGATTGGGATGAAGAACTATCTTGTCAGGGAAGAACCTCAAGAAGGGAGCAGAGGCCAGCAGACAACCAATCTCAGCAATTTTGCTTCCAGAGCAAATGGCTAACAGAAACGTTATCTTGGCAGACACAAATTTGAAATGCATTGTGGGTAGAGGTTCAAATGGCTCTCTTTGGAGAGTTCGAAGCACTAAGGCATGGTCCCAGGTGGGAACTGGAGAATGAATAACCTGACACCTGAGAAAAGAATTCCTCAAAAGGCAAGAAGTCAAAGGTGCAACCAAAAGAGTGTCTGAATCCCAAGGAGCTTGAACAGCAGTCCATTTACTTCTCAAAGCTGAAACTGCTAACCCAAAAAGAAATCCGTCCCTCAGGAAATCAAGAATCCGATGAGAATCCCAAGAATAAGGGGAACATTTTCTTGAGGCACACCAAGCCTCAAAATTCTTCCAGTGTTTACTGTTTAACCTGAGAGTAGACGGTCTCCTTTTCTGCTGGATGAACTCTGTGACTCTGCAACAGCCACTGAACAACCCTGAGAAATTAAAGTAGGCCTTTCAAATGCCAACCCTCCAGGTTTAACCTCTTCAGAGTGGCAGCGGGAGCCAGGGAAGTAGGAGAAGAGAGGGGAATCTGCCAGTGGGGAGAAAAGGACAACTGAAGGGGGAAGCGGATACCATGGTCTCTGTGACCACACTGGAACCACCAGTAGGACTTCTGCCTGATTGTCCAGAATCTTTTCATCCACCTGAGGAATCAACTGGAAAGGAGAGAAAGCATAACAGAGTCCCTGAGTCCATGGAATTGAAAAAGCATTGTTCGTTGAGGCTCCTCGAGAAGGAAGCAGGCTGCAAAATGCAGGGAGCTGAGAATTCTCTCTGGTTGCATAAACATCCAAAATTGGAACGTAAATCTCTTTGTAATCTAAAAAAATAGACAGGGACAAAGACACATGATCACATAGGATGGGAAGTAGTGATTCAGGGAGTCCACAGGCCCACTCTCCTTCCTCGGAAGATAAACTGCCCCAAGAGAAAGGAGATGAGTTTCTGCCCATAAACCGATCTCACAAGAAGGAAGAAACAGAGCCTGAGGGTCCATATGCCCCTGCTGCATTTCCCACATCTTAGACTCAGTCCGCTCCACCTAAGAAACATCCTCCTTGACCTCCTCTCATCTGGCAGTGAGAGTGGTACCACAGAAATACATATTTTGGGCAGTCTTTCTGACGTCATTCTCACCAGCTTTTTTGTTGCTTCTAAATGTTTCGCCCAGTCTAAAGTGAACTTTTTTTTAAAATGTATAAACACAGTTCCCCATTTTGGAGGTTTATGGTTAAAAATCAATAAATTGCTGACGGGTGCATCAAGCTGCCTGGAATGGCAGTTCAGTTGTCAGTCTTTTTTGTTGCCAAATGTTTTCCAGCTTCTCAGTGGAAGTGCTTCTAGAAACTTTAAATGCAGCAGTATGGCTGCATTTGGGCCAGCGAAGATGGTGCTTCAGCCCCTTGGGGTCGAAATCCAAATGACCACTCAAGTCTTTAATGGGATAGATAGATAGATAGATAGATAGATAGATAGATAGATAGATAGATAGATAGATAGATAGATAGATAGATAGATAGATAGATAGATAGATAGATAGACAGAATGACGGATGGACAGACAGACAGACAGACAGACAGACAGACAGACAGACAGACAGACAGACAGACAGACAGACAGATAGATAGATAGATAGATAGATAGATAGATAGATAGATAGATAGATAGATAGATAGATAGATAGATAGATAGATAGATAGATAGATATGGTTGTTTATTAATTACCATCATCAATTGTCAAGTCAACATTGCAGTGCAACGAGCGAAGAGCCTTTCCATTTTCCCTGGAAACAACTTAAATCTGTCACTTTTACCAGCCATGGTTTATTACTGGGAATTGTTTTTAGATCAAGCCTGGGAGTGCGCATGCTCTGCTCTGCAAGACATGCAGTATCCAGCTTATGGGCATACAGCATGCCCCTTGCTTTTGATTGGCTTTTCCAAAATCCTTTGTTTTTATTGGTTTATAGCTTATATGTGTCCCTTCTTTTGCTGGCTTGGTCACACCCTGGAGTCTGCCCTGTTACATGCATTATTTCATGATGGGCCATATAGGTTAGTGTTGCGCTCTACCTGTTTTCTTAATTTCCTGCTCAGTGGTGCCCACTCTCTGCAGCCTTGTCGTGAAGCGTTTCCGTGCCTCAGACAAGCTGTTTATTACCAAAAAGTTGTGTAAATGCGTTGAAGGTGGAGGGGAGTTTTATATCGCAGCTTGCAGCTGATGTTTCTTTCAGTTCACAAAGCTCCCCTATCCTTAATCTTGTCCAAGGCACCCAGTACATCATAGCTACGGGGACAGAGGAAGCCTCTATCGTCTCTGCCCATCGGACTCGGATAACGTCAGCAGCCAGCTGCTGGTCCCCGCCTCTTCTGCCTCCTACAAATTTCTTCTTGCTTTGGGTCCTGGACCTGTATAATGTTGGTCTCTGTTGCTGGCCATCCTGGGTCCTAGCTTTTTGAGTTCCACTGCGTCTTCTTGCTGGACCTGGATCGCATCGCCTGCCTTAGCTGGCTGATCCCAGTCCTGGCTCCCCCAGCTGCTCCATTCATTATAGTACCTTTTTGTGCAGTGGTGCTAGCTGCTTCTCTGGTCCTGTCAATAATTCCTCATTCTAAGTACTCTAGACAGTGCTACCAGCTGCTTCTCTGGTCCCATCAGTAATTTCTCATTCTAAGTCCACTAGGCAGTGCTGCTAGCTACTTCTCTGGTCCCAGTGGTAATTCCTCATTTTAAGTCCTCTAGGCAGTGCTGCTACTCTGGTCCCATCGGTAATTCCTCATTCTAAGTCCTCTAGGCAGTGCTGCAGCTGTTTCTCTGGTCACATTGGTAATTCCCCATACTCAGTCTTCTAGACAATGCTGTTAGCTGCTTCTCTGGTCCTAGTGGTAATTCCTCATTGTTAGTCCTCTAAACAGTGCTGCAGCTGCTTCTCTTGTCCCAGTGGTGGACCCTCATTCTAAATCGTCTATACAGTGCTGCAGATGCTTCTCTGGTACCAGTGGTAATTCCTCATTCTTAGTCCTCTAGGCAGTGCTGCTAGCCACTTCTCTGGTCCCGTCAGTAATTCCTCATTCTAAGTCCTCCAGGCAGTGCTGCTAGCCGCTTCTCTGGTCCCAGTGGTAATTCCTCATTCTAAGTGTTCTAGACAGTACTGCTAGCTGCTACTCTGGTCCCATCGGTAATTCCTCATTCTAAGTCCTCTAGGAAGTGCTGCAGCTGTGTCTCTGGCCACAGTGGTAATTCCTCATTCTTAGTCCTCTAGGCAATGCTGCTAGCTCCTCTAGGCAGTGCTGCAGCTGTGGTTCTGGTCACAGTGTTAATTCCTCATTCTTAGTCCTCTAGGCAATGCTGCTAGCTGCTACTCTGGTCCCGTCGGTAATTCCTCATTCTAAACCTTCCAGACAGTGCTGCAAGCTGCTACTCTGGCCCCTTCGGTAATTCCTCATTCTAAGTCCTCCAGACAGTGCTGCTAGCTGCGTATCTGGTCAGAGTGGTAATCCCTCATTCTAAGTCCTCTAGACAGTGCTGTCAGCTACTTCTCTCTTCCTGTTGGTAACTCCTTAATTCTAAGTCCTCTAGGTAGTGCTGCTGCTGTGTCTCTGTTCTCAGAGGTAATTCCACATTCTTAGTCCTCTAGGCAATGCTACAGCTGTGTCTCTGTTCCCAGGGGTAATTCCTCATTCTAAGTCCTCTAGACAGTGCTGCAGATGCTTCTCTGGTCCCAGTGGTAATTCCTCATTGTAAGTCCTCTCGGCCATGCAGCTAGCTGCTTCTCTGGTCCCGTCGGTAATTCCTCATTCTAAGTCCTCTAGACCAGTGGTTCCCAAACTTTTCACTTCTGAGGACCCCCATTGAGTCACTACTGGAAATCGGGGACCCCCAGGCAATTTGTTTGATTTAAATGTCAAACATTAAAACTGTAATTCGCAAAAAACCACACACGTGTGCACATCAAACAAAGACTAGACTTGAATTACTAAAGATTTTAGTATTTTTATATTAAAAATATTTGCAAAAATTAAAAAATCCTAATGGGAAGGTTGGTGCTGAATCTAGCGACTAACTTTTCATTGTTTGGTTTTATTTCGCAGCCCGGTGCTCCTGCCAAGGCTGGACTGGAAATTTAAAGCTGCTCTGGCAAATGTTGTCAGACCAGTCCCCATACAGTGCACACCAAGTGCAGCGAGTGAGCCTGACCACTACAAAGAGGGCTTTAGGGGTCTCTCCCCCAAGAACATTTGGGGGAAAATGGTGCATTTTACAACACATTTGTCATTATATATTGAATTGAAATAATGACCTTACTATGCACCAGGATACAACAATCTTTTGTCAATCTGCAATGATTGACAATCTTTAATGATTCTCTCACTACTGCCCTCCAACAGTGCCTCTCATCTCTCCATAGCCCGACTGTCACATGTATTTAGTTTGTTTTATAGCACCTCTCATACCACTGTAGGGTGTCAGAGCACTTTACATCACACACATACAGAGACAATAAATCATACGTGTGTAAATCAGTGAATAGAAAATGTTACATAAGGCAAAGGGAACTACAAGGTGTAGGATTTGTAGGAAGGTGGAATCTGACTATATGGTTGCCCCCACATTTTTTATGGTGTTTTGCTGGTTTATGACTTAGTTGGACTGGGATCCTGCTATTCAGGGCCCCAGTCTATCTGCTTTCTCTGTAAAATGGTTTCCATGTGCCTTAGGCACATCTCTGATTGGAATCTGGAGTGCCCTTATAAGTCCCTAGTATATGGTATACTATGTACCCAGGGCATAGGTACCTCAGAGGCCTGCCAGGGGCTGCAGCATATATTATGCCACCCCTGGAAGGCCATCCAAACTGACACCACAGGTCTGCTACTGCAGCCTGGGTAAGGTGGTGCATGCACCCCTTACTGTGATATAGGCTACCTATATCACTACATACATACACACATATAAACCTATAAGTCACTCCTATGGCAGGCCTTGTCAATCCTGAAGGCAGAGTGCATGGTTCCTATGTGAGAGGGTGCCCCTGCATGAGCAGGGCCCCTCTGCAGCGTTCGGAGACCCTTCTCTGATGCTGTTTGTAGTGCAGCCTGACCATATACTCTTAAGCGCATTATAACCTCGCGTTAAATGCTAACTTTGGGATGGCTGCACCAAAACATGTCGTGTTTGGTGTCAAACATCTTGGAATACTACCCCCTGCCAATTCTGGCAGCGGGGGTAGCATTCCACCCTTCTAGAGGGAAAGACATGTTAACTCTGGCTTGCCCGGTAACTTCTTTCTAAAGCCCTGGCATCACAAAATGGATGCTGCTGCCACAGACACAAGTCTGGCCTCCTGCTGCTGGACGAAACTCCGGCAGGGGAGGCCTGGACAATAGGTTTCCTGTTGCAGGGAGGTGTGACCACCTCCCCAGACAGGATAATGTGTATTGGGGCTGGGCGGGAGCACTCTCTGGGTGCTTTGAAGTCCTGCACTGGGGGCACACTTGGTGTCCCTGTGCATACCCCAGTTCAAACCGGATCAGGGGCTTGCAGCCCCTGCTTTGGCACGAACTGGACAAAGGGAAAGGGGTGTAGCCACCCTCTGCCCTGACCCACCCATAGGTGGGGCCACAGAGTAGTCCAACCCCTATACTTAGTATAAGTATAGGAACCCAGTCCTTAGGACTTTAGATTATCCCTGGACGAAACTCTGAAACTGAATCCTGGACCTTCGACGCTCTACTCACGATTAGAGGACTGAAGAATCTCCCTTGGGGTCAAGGAGTGACTCCCTGCTTGGCAGGCACCAAAGAAGCATTTGTCCGGTTCGCATTTCTGAAGCTCCCGTCGGACGCCAAAGTCATCGCATCACCAGAGGTGGATTTTCAGACGTCCCCGAGGCTACCCTGAGTCCCCAGCAAAGCTGAGGCCCGTGGCTATCGTGGGTGACTTGAGACCGTGACCCCTGGACACCAAGCACATTTGCAAGTGCATCCTCTTCTGGGTCTTCCAAGAAGTCATGCTTTGGGCTCCGAGTAGCCCTAGCCTCCAGCACCCCCTGCACCGAAGATCACTGGCCCCCATTCCACGAGTGTCCTGTAAGCCAGATCCACGTGCGGCGTCATGAGGCTCCTTCGCAGTCGCTAACCCGTTGGCTAGTAGCCCTTAACGAAGGCCAATCCTTTTCTAGCTTGGCATCCTGGTTGCTCCAGGCCTGCCCTTACTTACCCTTGCTGGGTGAGTTCCACAGACCTTGCTGGTCTGCACCATTGACGATCTACATCTTCACCGAGACTTGCCGTTGCCAAGGCTTGTTGGGTCTAATCCGGTCGCCGACACCTCAGCACTCGACAGACATCATGTATCAGCCCGAATCCTGCTCCTGGTCACCGACAACGCCTCCTGGACCTCGTGGCTGAAGAGTCAAGACGACCGTCAATGCACCTGAAGCACTCGACATCGGTGGGCATCTGTCCATCGCCTTCCTGGTCACTGGCTAGTGACCCAGACTCTGTCCCCTCTGCTTTCAGGTTCTTCAGAACTCCGATCCACTCTTGGATCCACCCGGACACTTTTCTCTTGGCCGCCAGCAGCACTTTGAAGCAGATCGCCATTCGAATCGACGACGAAACCCGACCCCGAAAGGCACCTATGCACCCGGCTTCCCTGGGTGAGGTAACACGAGTACTCCGGTGCTCCCGTGGGTAGAGACTCTTCAAAGTCCTAGATCTCAAAGGGTTTTGTCCTAGTCCTCTTTTAAGTGTCCCTTTTCTCTATTTTCCCGATCCCGACTTTCTCCATAGAAGTCAACGGCGTATCGCGGTTGTGTATTTACACTGCACGCGTCTCCCGTAGGTCCCCTGTGTCACTACCTTGGGTGGTTCCTTGTGGTCCAAGCACTTCTAGAGGCTCTAGGCCTAGTGTCTAGTTCAGTCGTGGTTCGCATACCACTTTATTGGTATATGGTTTGGTACGCCCTAGGGCCCAAACGTGTATTTGTGCTATTACTATGATTTAATAACTTATAACTTATGTGAGCTTCGAACTCTAGCCTCATAAAGAGACTAGAGGGGTGTGTTTAGCAATAAATACATATATTTTGAATATATACCTGGTGTGGTGCTCTTTCATTTGATCACTCAAGAGATTATAGACTGGTAAAACAAGCTGCTTTACATTCCTTCAAGACTTAGCCTGAAGGCTGCTCTCCATAGCTACCACTAGGATAGCTTTCAATAAGGTTGTCTTTAACCTATCTCCAATAAGGGGTTGTTTGGACTGGTGCAAGGTGCCCACTATAATTAGTGGACAGCATATACCAGGCCAACTTCTCACATTGGTGTGCAGCGTGTGGGATTCCAGCTTGCTATTGTTTTACCAGATAATCTCAATTGAATTGATCAACTGAAAACCACTAAAGGTACCTAAGGTACATATAATTTAAGCTTAGAATACAGTAAGTTCTACTGAACTTAGAGTTGTGTGTTAAGGGATAGCACTAAGCCTGGGCGTAGTTCGCGAAGTAGCGCTTCGCGAAGCTACGCAAAGTGAAGTTCGCACTACGCGAGCTTCGCGTAGCACTACGCGAACTGCGTAGTGCGTTTTGCAATGATTACACAGTGCCGGATGCTTGTCCGCACTGTGCAATCATTGAAAACGGCATCTTGCACAGTGCGAGCTGTCTTTTACTGCCGCTCGAGTAGATTTTTACTTGAGCGGCAGCTTCTCAACGCGGACTGGTAGTTTCTCATCGCGAGCGGTCGCGAGCATGCGCGACCACTCGCAATGAGAAACCTGACCTCCCCGCGTTGAGAATCTCGCCGGGAGGTTTATTTTCCACGCTCGCGATCGGCAACTTGTGTTGCTGATCGCGAACGAGAAAAAGTCTCGCCGGGATGTCATTTTGCTTGCTCGCGGTCGCCAACTTGACGTTGAGGACCGCGAGCAAGCAAAAATGACCGCTGCACTACGCTACGCTACGCGTGTTTGCACTGTGCTACGTGCAATTCGCGTTGTGCGAAGTAGCGCAAACTTCGCAAACTACGCGAGCGTAGCGTAGTTTTCTGCCCAGGCCTAGATAGCACACCCTTTCTACAACTCAAGAGAGTTTAGTAGGCCACACTAGAGTAGGTAGTGCATACACCACACCACACTAGTAATGTCTTTAAGGGTAGGATCTAAAGAATCCTTGCAGGAAGCCACTGAGCTTCCACCCTCCAAGTATGATACACTCCCATTCTTGGAATTGAGAGCTTTATGCAACTTGAGAAAAATAAGGACAGGCCAAAGCCCCACCACCCAACACCTTAAGGAGTTGTTGGTGGCTTATGACCTTAGTAAGCCCTTGGGGACTGAAGGGGTAGGAGCTGAGGGTGGGGCAGAAGATGAGGATGGGACCAGGGGTAGAAATACCCCCAGCCCCCCTCTGAAACTGGCCAGGAGGGTGAAAATGACCCTGACCTGGATAACCCAATCCCTCCTGAGGAAGATGAAGAGGATAATCAGGATGATGCCCTCTTTGTCCCCCAGGAAGGATTAAGAGTGTGCCCAGAAAGTCTAGATCTCCTTCTCAGGGGTCTAACCACTCTGGCACCTCAATAGGGAGCTCTGTCTCATCTCATAGGAGGGAATCCTCTCATGAGAGGAGAACAAGGCTGATTCAATATGAGGAAGCTCAGCTTGAACTCAGAAGGAAGCAAGTAGCCTTAGACAGGGAGTCCCTAGATCTCCTTAGAGAGAAAAGAAAGTTGGGACAAGAGTCCCATGGTGGCAGCAATATCCCTAGAGATAGGGAAAGGTCTTATGACCATAGAAACCTAAACAAGATTGTCCCTCCCTACCAGAGTGGGGATGACATCCACAAATGGATAACTGCACTGGAGAGGGCCTGTAAAGTTCAGAAGGTCCCCCAGCAGCAGTGGGCAGCAATCTTGTGGCTCTCCTTTGCAGACAAAGGTAGAGACAAGCTCCTCACTGTAAGAGAAGAGGATGCTGACAATTACACAGTCTTGAAGAGTGCTCTGATAGATGGGTTTGGCCTAACCACTGAACAGTATAGGTTGAAGTTCAGAGACACCCAAAAGCTCAGACTCAAGACTGGGTTGATTTTGTAGACTGTGCTACTAAGGCTCTGGAAGGTTGGATACATGGCAACAAAGTGCATGACTTTTTAGGATTGTACAATTTGATTATGAGGGAGCAGATCCTTAATAATTGTCAAAACCAGCTTTTGCACCAGTATCTGGTGGACTCTGATCTGACCTCTCCCCAAGAATTGGGAAAGAAGGCAGACAAATGGGTCAGAACCAGAGTAAAGACTAAAAATCAGGGTGGTGACCAGAAGAAAGATTCTACTAAGTCCCAAGAGAAAGGTGGGGATAAATCTAAGGATAAGTCCACTACAGGGCCCCAAAATTCCTCTTCTGGGGGTGGGTCCCAAACTCCTTCCTCTCCTGAAAAGAAACCATATTGCCATGTCTGTAAAAAGCCTGGGCACTGGAAATCTGATCCCAGTTGCCCCAGGATTGGCAATAAAGAAAATGTTCACCCAGCAACTACTACCCCCCCTCCTGGTACTACCAGTAGTAATCCTCCAGTTGGGAGTAGTGCACCCAAAAAGTTAGGTGCTTTTGAAACAGGAACAGAGGTGGGCCCTGGTTCAGACAGGGACCCCTCAACAGACTCCTCTGACTCTGATGGTGGTGTAGGATTTACCACCTTTACCATGGGTCCCACAGCAATGGGCAGGTACAGACTGGAGCCAATGATTAATGGTCAGAAAGCTGTGGCATTTAGGGACACAGGGGCTAGTGTCACCATGGTGGCAGGGAAACTAGTTCCCCCTCACCAGCTTTGACCTGAGTTTAAATACCAGGTGACCAACATTGATGGTGTCAGAACAGATCACCCCATGGCCATAGTCAATCTCAGCTGGGAGGGGGTCACAGGCCCAAAGAGAGTGGCAGTATCCCCCACCTTACCTGTAGATTGCCTGATGGGCAATGATCTGGAAATTTCAGCCTGGGCTGAAGTTGAACACCAAACCCACCTTAGGATGTTGGGCGTCCCTGTAAAGGTTAGTGGGGCTGTAATGGCCACAGCCCCAGCCCCAGATTTTGGAGAGATGGAGCCTGGAAGAATGGCCCACTCTCCCCCAAAAGAGAGCACAAGGGTTGAAGAGAAGTCTTCTTCCCCCCGGACAGTAGGTAAGGGTCAGCCTCCTCAGGGAACTGACCCTAACCCTAATGAAGGAACTGCCACAGAGGTAGTCAGGCCTGGCCTGGCCACACCCCTGATGGCAGAGGACCCTTCCAAGGTGGTACCCAGTCTGGAGCAGGTAACCTGCCCCTCTCTACCCTGCCTCAGTCAGCCCAGGGCTGCAGAGGTCAGGGAGGTCAGTGGACCCCCTGGGCCCCCTGTCCAGAGGAACCCCCATCAGCAGATTAGGGGCACCCAGTCTAGTAGCCCTAGCCAGGTGAAAATTCCTCTACACACTGAGGGATCCCCCTACCTTTATGTAGGGACCTCCCCCAGAAGGACTCTGGTAGGCAAGGGCAAACCTGGGACCAGAAGGTTCCAAACCTGCCATGTCCCCCAGTAGTCCATCCAAAGGGACCCAACCCCCAGCTGTAGGCAGCCAAAGGTTGACCCTTAGAGCAAAGTGCAACTCAGTCATGGAAAGACAGGCATACATGGTGACCAGTGATCTGAGGAAGCTGAGAGCCAACATTCCTAGGGCCTCACTTCCCTACCAAGACACCTCACCAGCCTTGTACTTTACCTAAGCACACCACAGGTAGTGATTCCCCATGGTGGAGACCCTCTCATACCCTTAGGGTGAGGGATTGCTTAGTGGACCATAAGACAGGGGGCAACCATGCTAGTGCAGGTGCTTCCTTATATGACCACTTAGTCAATGAAGGCTCAACTGGCCAAGGTTAGCCTTATCTCCTTTCGTTTGGGGGGGTTATGTAGGAAGGTGGAATCTGACTATATGGTTGCCCCTACATTTTTTATGGTGTTTTGCTGGTTTATGACTTAGTTGGACTGGGATCCTGCTATTCAGGGCCCCAGTCTATCTGCTTTCTCTGTAAAATGGTTTCCATGTGCCTTAGGCACATCTCTGATTGGAATCTGGAGTGCCCTTGTAAGTCCCTAGTATATGGTATACTATGTACCCAGGGCATAGGTACCTCAGAGGCCTGCCAGGGGCTGCAGCATATATTATGCCACCCCTGGAAGGCCATCCAAACTGACACCACAGGTCTGCTACTGCAGCCAGGGTAAGGTGGTGCATGCACCCCTTACTGTGATATAGGCTACCTATATCACTACATACATACACACATATAAACCTATAAGTCACTCCTATGGCAGGCCTTGTCAATCCTGAAGGCAGAGTGCATGGTTCCTATGTGAGAGGGTGCCCTGCATGAGCAGGGCCCTCTGCAGCGTTCGGAGACCCTTCTCTGATGCTGTTTGTAGTGCAGCCTGACCATATACTCTTAAGCGCATTATAACCTCGCGTTAAATGCTAACTTTGGGATGGCTGCACCAAAACATGTCGTGTTTGGTGTCAAACATCTTGGAATACTACCCCCGTCAATTCTGGCGGCGGGGGTAGCATTCCACCCTTCTAGAGGGAAAGACATGTTAACTCTGGCTTGCCCGGTAACTTCTTTCTAAAGCCCTGGCATCACAAAATGGATGCTGCTGCCACAGACACAAGTCTGGCCTCCTGCTGCTGGACGAAACTCCGGCAGGGGAGGCCTGGACAATAGGTTTCCTGTTGCAGGGAGGTGTGACCACCTCCCCAGACAGGATAATGTGTATTGGGGCTGGGCGGGAGCACTCTCTGGGTGCTTTGAAGTCCTGCACTGGGGGCACACTTGGTGTCCCTGTGCAAACCCCAGTTCAAACCGGATCAGGGGCTTGCAGCCCCTGCTTTGGCGTGAACTGGACAAAGGGAAAGGGGTGTAGCCACCCCTCTGCCCTGACCCACCCATAGGTGGGGCCACAGAGTAGTCCAACCCCTATACTTAGTATAAGTATAGGAACCCAGTCCTTAGGACTTTAAATTATCCCTGGACGAAACTCTGAAACTGAATCCTGGACCTTCGACGCTCTACTCACGATTAGAGGACTGAAGAATCTCCCTTGGGGTCAAGGAGTGACTCCCCTGCTTGGCAGGCACCAAAGAAGCATCTGTCTGGTTCGCATTTCTGAAGCTCCCGTCAGACGCCGAAGTCATCGCATCACCAGAGATGGATTTTCAGACTTCCCCGAGGCTACCTTGAGTCCCCAGCAAAGCTGAGGCCCGTGGCTATCGTGGGTGACTTGAGACTGTGACCCCTGGACACCGAGCACATTTGCAAGTGTATCCTCTTCTGGGTCTCCCAAGAAGTCGTGCTTTGGGCTCCGAGTAGCCCTAGCCTCCAGCACCCTCTGCACCGAAGATCACTGGCTCCCACTCCACGAGTGTCCTGTAAGCCAGATCCACGTGCGGCGTCACGAGGCTCCTTCGCGGTTGCTAGCCCGTTGGCTAGTAGCCCTTAACGAAGGCCAATCCTTTTCTACCTTGGCATCCTGGTTACTCCAGGCCTGCCCTTACTTACCCTCGCTGGGTGAGTTCCACAGACCTTGCTGGCCTGCACCATCGACGATCAACATCTTCACCGAGACTTGCCGTTGCCAAGGCTTGTTGGGTCTAATCCGGTCGCTGACACCTCAGCACTCGACAAACTTTGTGTACCAGCCCGAATCCTGCTCCTGGTCACCGACAACGCCTCCTGGACCTCGTGGCTGAAGAGTCAAGACGACCGTCAACGCACCTGAAGCACTCGACATCGGTGGGCATCTGTCCATCGCCTTCCTGGTCACTGGCTAGTGACCCAGACTCTGTCCCCTCTGCTTTCAGGTTCTTCAGAACTCCGATCCACTCTTGGATCCACCCGGACACTTTCTCTTGGCCGCCAGCAGCACTTTGCAGCAGATCGCCATTCGAATCGACGACGAAACCCGACCCCGAAAGGCACCTATGCACCCGGCTTCCCTGGGTGAGGTAACACGAGTACTCCGGTGCTCCCGTGGGTAGAGACTCTTCAAAGTCCTAGATCTCAAAGGGTTTTGTCCTAGTCCTCTTTTAAGTGTCCCTTTTCTCTATTTTCCCGATCCCGACTTTCTCCATAGAAGTCAACGGCGTATCGCGGTTGTGTATTTACACTGCACGCGCTCTCCCGTAGGTCCCCTGTGTCACTACCTTGGGTGGTTCCTTGTGGTCCAAGCACTTCTAGAGGCTCTAGGCCTAGTGTCTAGTTCAGTCGTGGTTCGCATACCACTTTATTGGTCTATGGTTTGGTACGCCCCTAGGGCCCAAACGTGTATTTGTGCTATTACTATGATTTAATAACTTATAACTTATGTACTTGAACTCTAGCCTCATAAAGAGACTAGAGGGGTGTGTTTAGCAATAAATACATATATTTTGAATATATACCTGGTGTGGTGCTCTTTCATTTGATCACTCAAGAGATTATAGACTGGTAAAACAAGCTGCTTTACATTCCTTCAAGACTTAGCCTGAAGGCTGCTCTCCATAGCTACCACTAGGATAGCTTTCAATAAGGTTGTCTTTAACCTATCTCCAATAAGGGGTTGTTTGGACTGGTGCAAGGTGCCCACTATAATTAGTGGACAGCATATACCAGGCCAACTTCTCACAGGATTCACCTGTCATCCATACTGGTAGACATTTTTTAAGAGTGCTTGGTCTGGAGAAGCACAAACTCAGGATTCAGAACATAACACAGGGGTTAGCGTTGACTTTAACAATAAGGATTTATTTCTACCCAAACACACCTTTTTAGCAGCATCGGGATAATAAAAGACTGGGAAAAAGCATAACTTACTAATTTGTACCATGCAGTTTGCATGCAGCCCTTTGATGGCAGTTCATAGCTCACTGTGCTAGATTACGTTTGGAACTTGTGAACTGCATAATAACAAAAGAGTCTCTGTGGCAAAAGCATGAACCCACTGAGCTGTGCACAAAACAAAATGCATGGTAGACATTCTTTGCAGCAGGCATATTAACCATCTGGGCTTCCTAAAATGAGTCAAAGCTGCCACTGGACAAAATCCCCATCTCTCTCCAGCAGGTACATTAATCAACAGAGTTATCTTGACACTTTTATTGCTGCCCAAAAACTGCTGATTATACAAGGAAGTTTGCAGTGCTTTTAAAACTGCTGCCTGCGGACCCCTTGGGAATGTGTCACGGACCCCTGGGGGTCCGCGGACCCCAGTTTGGGAACCACTGCTCTAGACAGTGCTGCTAGCTGCTTTTCTGGAGCCAGTGGTAATTCATCTAAACAGTGTTGCTAGCTGATACTCTTGTCCCGTCGGTAATTCCTCATTCCAATTCTTTTCAGACAGTGCTGCTAACTGCTACTCTGGTCTCATCAGCAATTCCTCATTCTACGTCCTCTAGACAGGAATATGACTCATTACAACTCGTACTAATACCACGCGTGCCATTACAACGTGGGTATTACTACGTGTTGCAATTACAACGACATGCCATTACAGCGCATACTTTTACCACGCATATGCCTTTACCACGCATGCCATTACAACGCAAAGGCATGCGTGGTAAAGGTATACTCATTGTAAAAGTATGAAATGTAAGTGACACTACCCTGCCCTGCCCTAAACCCTAATTTAGTACCCCTGCACGACCCTCCCCTGGCCCCCAGTCCTCTCTCTACATTAACACTAGGACCCCCCGACACTACCCTAGACCCTAAAACACTACCCTGCACTACACCCACACCATGACACTACCCTAAACCCTAAAACACTACCTCCAGCACGACCCTCCTCGACCCCCAGTCCGCTCCCTACACTTAAACACTACCATGCACAACCCCCTGACACTACCCTAAACCCTAAAACACTACCCTGCACTACACACACACCACGGCACTACCCTAAACCCTAAAACACTACCTCCAGCACGACCCTCCCCGACCGCCAGTCCGCTTCCTACACTTAAACACTACCCTGCACGACCCCCCGACACTACCATAAACCCTAAAACACCACCCTGCACTACACACACACCACGGCACTACCCTAAACCCTAAAACACTACCTCCAGCACGACCCTCCCCCGACCCCCAGTCCGCTCCCTACACTTAAACACTACCCTGCAGGACCCCCAACACTACCCTAAACCCTAAAACACTACCCTGCACTACACACACACCACAACACTACCCTAAACCCTAAACCCTAAAAATACTACCCCCAGCATGACCCCCCACCCCCAGTCCGGTCCCTACACTCAAACACTACCCTGCACGACCCCCCGACACTACCCTAAACCCTAAAAAAGTAACCCCCACCCCAGGCCCAATCCCCCTTACCTCTCTCTCTTCGTGGTTCCTCTCTCCTCCTCTCACGTCAGCTGAGGGGCGGTGCACGGTGCACGTCGTTGTGAGGAAACGGAAGAGCCTCAGTTTCCTCACAATGAGGTGGATCGCCATTACATCGCATTTGTTGTAAAAGCGCATGTGATGTAAAAACATGCGTAGTAATGGCTACGCGTTGTTACATCGCATGTGTTGTAACTCTTGCGATGTAATGGCATGCGAGGAAACAGCCATGTTGTAATGGCTGTTCACCCTAGACAGTGCTGCAACTATGCCTCTGCTCCCAGTGGTAATTCCCCATTCTTACTCCTCTAGACAGTTCTGCAGCTATGTCTCTGTTCATACATCCACTAACACACCAAACCAAAACACATAGGTAAAAAACATTGTCGTTCACAAACACAGCCGGTAAAGCGGTAGGACGGGTGTGGGGGGGGGGGAGGAAGTGGACAGACAACAGGATAGGGAAAGTAAAATAAAAAATAAATAAAACCACTTATCTTGACTTGGCGATGCGGGAAGCGCAAGGTAAGTGGTTTTATTTTTTTATTTTACTTTCCCTATCCCATCGTCTGTCCACTTACCCTCTCCACCCACCCCACGCTGTTACCTCTGCCTGCTGTGCCTGGTCATTTACCAGCCAGTAGCTAACTCTCAAAAATGTGAGACCTATTGCTTTGCAAATGCTTGTTCTCTTTGGCAGCCCTGTCTTTCTTTCGGCGTTCGCGGGATCTGGGTGTAGAAGGCTGTGGTTATGCTGACTGTCTGCTAACTCATATCTGCATACTTTCGCTTCTTTTACTATGCAGCGTGTGAGCGCGCGGTGTGTTGCGCAAAACAGGGCTCATAAACCCAGCCCGCTGCAGACACCAGCGAGTCGGCGGGGCGCGCGGCTCCTTGGGGCTTGTAGCGGGAGCATGCTCCTTGCATAAACAAGAGGCTTGGACGTCTGCTGGAACATGCTCCCACCAGCCACAGAGCTGTAAATTCAAAGACTGGGAGCAAGAATAGAGAAAACGGTTCATGAGGCTGGAGTGCGTGTGGCTGACTGCGGGCTAGATGCGAAATGAGCAATAAGTAAGGCAGGGGACGGGCGGGAGGGAGGAGGGGGCTCGCTGTGATCTCTTTAGTAATCATAGCCAATAGCGAGCCCAGCCTGTGATAATACCATCGGTGCAGCGGCTGCGAGGAGGCAGAACGGAGTTTGTACTGCCCCTTCCACAGCCCAACCAAGGAGAGAGGCCAGGGCACTGACGGCAGAGCCGAGACAACCAGCTGTCACTAGCTCACCTTATGGGGCACGCGCAGCAGCAGCCAGGCTGAAGAAGACGCACACAGCACCGCATTCACCGCTTAATTGGAATACAAGCCGCAAGACCGCTGACAGAGCAAAGGCACCTGGGAGACACAGCAGCAGCAGAGCGGACTCGAAACTAATTGCAGGTTTGTGCAACATTTAGGTATCTTTTGGACCTATAAGGAGAATGGCGCCTACTGTCTTAGCGCTTGCTTAGCTGTCATTTGCTATTTTAAGCGCCAGGAATATGAATTGAATTGCTTTGATTCGAAAGTAATATAATGAAGCAGGAGCATTTTGATTAACCGTGCGTTTATTTAATGGTGTATTTTCGGACACAACTGTACAGTGAATCTTGTTTCGAGGTACTAGTCCAGCTATTTTTTGTAACTGTTTTTATATATAGCGCTTTAGATCGCACGACTAACCGCTGATGTGTAGTGTATTTGCTGGGCGTATAAATGCAAAATATTGGTTGCATATTGTTTCAAACTAGAATTGACAGTTATAGTACCACAGGTTGTGTTGGCACCAGGAGCCGAAGTGTTTAGCCAAGGATCTAAAGTCAATAAGATATACGATTTCTCGTTCTACTTCACTTTAAGCATTGTTTACTCAGCCGTTTAATGTTACTAAATGTCTCTGTTTGCTTTATATTTCTGGATTGCTAATGTGCCGCGCTCTGCAGCACCAGTGCCATGCTGGCTCTTAGCAAAACTGAAAAAAAAATGTAAAAGTTTATACTGACTTTCAGCAGCAACTTGAACATATGTATATGCCACGCAGAACATCGAATCTGGACGGTGATTGCTCTGCAGTTTTGAGAATCGCTTCAATGTCATGAACCTTGACAGTACAGAGGTGCCCTCTAAGGCAATGTTCATTGACTTAATGACTTTACCATGGTATGTATAAAATGTTCTGAAAGGGGAGCGCAAGAGGGTTGGCCTCTGTCACCTTGATAACTTGTATGAAGCCCCGTGTGTTTGTTTTCTTTTATATTTTTTCCGTTGCTGACATCTCACTGCGCGTGCCTGCCCGGAGCAGGCACCTTTGCACCCCCTCTGCTTTGGTAAATAATGGCTGGTGTGATTATGAAATCCCGCGTGTGGTCCGATCTAAAACCATCGTGCTTTTCTTTTAAATGAACAGGAGCTGGAAAAAAGTTTGTAATCTCTTGGCGCTAAAAAAAACCTAGCTTAGCTTTAACCTATCGTTCAAGCAATATATCTGACCACATTTCTGTTATGTAGACTGCCTGACGCCTCTACTTTTTGTTACCTAAACATCTTGAAGTGAAGTGTTTTGCCGAAGATCACACGGCTCAAGCAAGTGCGAATGCTGGAATTGGAATTCGGGTCCCCCGGTGACAGGATCGATAATTTAACCGCTATCACACAAATGCCACCTCCCTAAGACCCCCGCATTGCTTATGTATAAACTGGTATAATGCAGTGATGGAAGCACAACATTTCACTGGACGTGGATGCTTTCCAGAACATTCTGGAAAATATTGCGCTTTGCCTCTCAGAATCCCAGACTGGAACAGGATTTATAGACATTGGCAACTGGGTGTGACGCAGATAACGTTAGCCAGGCATCGTGAGTTTAAATAACTTCATGTTCTGGGGGTTATGCTGGAGAAAATAAAGTATTCGCTTGGAAATTGACGTCACCAGAAGCAAAAAAATAGTCATAACAAGTGAAAGAAGTCTGTAATGGATATTCATGGAAGCGCATTATGGATCCACTGTCCCACGAGTCTGAATAGGTACCTAAAAATTATTCTCATAGAGTTTTAAGAGACAGCCAGGATCTTTGCAGAACAACAAATTACATCAAACAGATTTATAGTACGGTTAGTGCCAAACTCTAAAAAAAAAGGAGGAAGTTGACCCTGGTGGAAATTCCAGTTTACCAGTTCCTACCGGATCCAACTCTTTGACCAATATCGAGCTGCTGTTTGGAAAATTCTAGTTCATTTTTTTTTCTTTTTACAACTGGTTTTTGGTGTCGGATAATATTAGTAGCCCCTGTCGCTATTTTCTTTAAAATGATGAATTTCCGTTGTATTTTCCTCTTGTATATATAGTCTAATGTTCAAAATCCCATGTATTGCACCATCATCAATCATAATTCATTTGTAAGTGGCGAACTGGCATCCCCTGCGTGGTAGAACTAACTATTAATAGATAGGTTGATGGAAAACGTAGGGGGCATGTTTCTTCTGTAGAGTCACCTGGCTCTAGAACTAGCAGTATTGATGTGCTACACCCTCCAGAGTTGCCCTTGCTTTGTAAGGGCGTGTTGGAGTAGCCACATTGGGTCCTTGTTCTTCCATGTCTTTAGCCAGGGTTCTGCTTTCATACTAATCTGTCACTTTAATTGTTTTTGCATGGGCAAGATGCAGGTCACTTGAGATGCTACTGAACACACTAGGGAATGATGAGTTCATACATTTTAATTCTTCAAGGCTCTACATGTTTTTAGGCTTGTTTGAGGCAGTTCAGGCTTGTTTTTTTTGCAATCTTGGAAAGGCGCGAGGACTAATCTATGAAAAACCTTCCTATATATTGACATCACTTACCTTGCTGATGGATGTCTGTAGTCTAGAAAAGTTTTTTTTATTATATATCTATTCGAATTTGCATAAAGCCTTTATCCAAAACGCTTGTAACAAATAAAAGCGCAGTACACAAATCCATCTAGGTTGACAAGAATGTTCCAAGACATTAGCAAGGTGTCAAATTCATAAGAGGACAATCAATCAGAAAAAGCCAAGTTTAAGAAATGATCCTTTAAGCTTGATTTAAACATAGTTCGAGAAGAGAAATGTCTCACAGAATCCGGCAGGCCATTCTAGAATTTTTTGATCAAACAAGGTACAAGACCTAAAGTTGGAAGGAGCGCAAGGCGGCTAGGGACATATCTGGAGCGCTTGGTTGGCTGAAGCGTGGTGTCAGGTATGTTGATAAGGGTGGAGTAAATCTGATAAATAAGGTGGAACAAAACCTTTAACCCTTTAACACATTTGGAAACAATATAAAAATAATGACATTAAAAACGAAAAGTAATAGATATCAAACAAAGGGAGGATAATGATGATTAACAGTGTCAGTCCACAAGGGACAGATAAATACCTCTTTTATAGGATATTTGCATGGGATATATTTGGATACAATTAATCTAATGAGAATGAGCTTAATCTGTTGATCATCACTGATCTCAAAGAACATGAGCACAAGGTGTTAAATCCAAGCTTTGAAATAAAATCAGAACACTGAAAAATGCCTTTGGGGACATTAAATCATAATATCCCTGGCCTCCAAGAAGCCCATCTCACCTCTTACAACTTTTTGAAGAGTCTAGAGATGAATGCACCTAGGTTCACAACTACATAAAGTTTATGTTAAGTTACTCCTATTAGTATAGTGAATGTGTGTCTCTGGAAAGACCTCTCAGACTTTGCATTGCTTGTAATATGAAAGCTGCAAATTGAACACCGTCCCACCTAAAAGGTCGGAACTGTTGCCTCAAGACCCTCTATAAAAGGAGAGTAGGTACCGAAGTGACCTTAAGTAATCCTGTAACCTAGAGTGGGAGTGGTGAAGTTACATCCTCCTCTGTAATTTTGGTGTAGTAATTCCATATCTGATAATACTGATAGGAGGGGTATTAATAATTACAAATTACATATACAGTTATTTTTTTTGGGCGAGATTAATATAGCGCAAACTCGACCTGAAGGTATCTTAACACCTGTCCTGACAGATAGGTTCCACCCAAATCCATATTAAGAGGTCACTCATAATGAGGTTCTCAGTTGTTGTCCCATTTAAATGTTGTTGTACGTACGGCGTGCACAGTTTCATTGAGGGGTAGCTAGGTGCAACTGTTGCTTCCCCATGTTTTGCTGCTTGCAGCCTCTGTGGATTGGTTTGAGAGACCTGTGTTTTCAGATGGTTTCACAGTAAGGATGCCTTTTCTTTTTGCCACTTATAGTAGCTGGTTCTTAGTGCCTGCTATCTCACACTGTTTATTTGCTGACTAACACTCGCTTGAGCTTTCATTGAAGATTGTTTAAAAAAATGTGTGGTGGCCCTCACTAGAGTTAGACTTTATGTTTTGCCACGTCCTGTAATTAAATTGGGCGTCCAAGGTGATGTCACTTCCGCCACTTATATTATTTTGCTGCAGTAAAACCACAGAGAGATGTTTGTAGGTTTTGTGAACCTCCTAACGTAGGTGTATCCAAGCGCTAAACAAACACACCAAACCATTACCCTGGTGGAAATTGACATGGACTAATTATACTTAGTTTCTACTTGCTCTACTCGCAGTATACGTTTTTAAACATTGAACTAAGTCAGTGAAAAAACAATGGAATCTTCTGAAAGTTAGATTAGAATACCAACTCTACTTGATAAGCATTGTTATGCACCAAGAACCAGTCCCAGAATGTAACTTCAACTCGCTGGAATTTTCTCCAGATCAGTTTAACAGAGCCCCAAAACCACCTGGTCGGGTTCAACCGGGTCCAGCGATACCCATTTGTAACTGGTCGTATAGCATGTCAACAATGGAGGGTTGGGCGCAGCAAACCTCCATTTTTCTCTGAATGGGTGTTCTCACTGTTTTTTTGGTGAAGAAATCCTCTTCTGGTGGTGAGAAGAGGTTGACTGATGGTTGGGATTTTCACAACCCCTAACATCCGCATATTTCCTCTTTGAAGCTATCTAAAAAGTGTGAACCTTTTTTAATGTCCAAATAAAACCAACAAAGACCGGTCGTTGGTTGAAAACCTGTTATGGCTGGAAATTACAGTTGGACCCGGAAAACTCCACTCCCTGCCCTAATTTTTAAACTGATAAATACTCTCACAGCACTGCACTAGGAATGCACTGTCTTCCCATTTTAGTCCACTTAATTCAACGCAAAGATCTTCCTCAAATAAACAGGGGGTTCCATCAATGAGTGCACTGTCCAGAAAGAGACAGATATATATATATATATATATTACCTACTGGCGGTCGCCAGTAGGTAGTTATAGTTAGGACCTTGTTTCTATTCAAAAAGCGTTTTTTCTTTTGACAATATTTTTAACGCCGTTTGAAGAATGTTCGCGAAATTTTCAAAACTAATGGTTCACTCAGGTCAGCTCCTGTCTTCAAAGTTTCGGGGTGATTCGTCAAGCGGGGGCCGAGAAAAAAGGGGGGCCCCAAAACACGTTTTCCCCATGTTAATTTCCATAGGAACTTTAGACACGGCTACAGCCCGAACTGCTGAACGGAATTACACCAAATTTGGCAAAAAGGTAGCTCTTGGTCCAGAAAGCGACCTTTTTTTTAAATGGTGTACATCTGTTCAGTAGTTGCTGAGAAATTCAAAAAATAAAAATTTGTATATCTGAGCACCGAGGAGGAGTCGCGAATCCTCTCGAGCACGAGCTGACTTCTGATTGGCTGCCAACACTCCAAACCAGGAAGTGTTGGCAGCCATCTTGTGACTCGGTAACCGAGTCACAAGAAATCAGTAAAAAAAAAAGATTAAAAACAAGAAAAGGGGACAGGATAGAAACACCCTGACCCCTAGGCCTGCTCAGGGGGTCCGACAAAGATCCCCAAGGCCCAAAAAAGCATTTAAAAAAAAAAAAAAAAGAATCGGCTGAATTCACGCTGGGTGCGCGAATCAGGCCGAGAAAATGTTTAAAAACGAAGCGCGGGCTTCCGCGCTTCTTTTTCTATAAGCCCCCGGGTGGGCCAGGTCCCGGGGGCAATGAGTAAATATATAGCAGGGCCCCCACAGCCCCAGGGACCGCCACCTCCCCGGGGCTTGTAAAAAAATGCATGGGGGGGCTCCTGCCCCCCCACGCTGCCCCAGGGACCGCCACCTTCCCGGGGCATTGTTGATTATATGCGGGGGGCCTCTCAGTCCCCCACATTGCCCCAGGGACCTCCACCTCCCGGGGCTCTAATTATTTAAATGCGGGGGTCCGTTGCGGACCCCCGGGCCCTGGGGACCACCACCTCCCTGGGGCTATGCATATGTTGGGAGGTGGGCCATGTGGCCCCCCTCCTGGAGCCCTCCTTGGCCCTGGGGATTGCCACACCCCAGAGCCGGCTCCTGCAATGTCCCGGGGTCCCGACCCCCGGGACATTGCCATTTCCTATGACAGGGCGGGAGCACGGCTCCCGCCCTGTCATAGCAAACACTGCTTTGCTTCGTTGAAGCGAGAGCAGGAAACCTACTCTCGCTTCAACGAAGCAAAGCAGAATTGCTTTTTGGCAAGAGGAGCTGCATGTTAGCAGCTCCCCTTGCCCAAAAGCAATGCTGGCTCCTGCAGGAGGCGGGGAGCCGGCAAGGACTGTGGGGGCATTGGGGCTCCCCCCACGGTCCCCATCAAAGAGGCCAGGCCCCGGGAGATGGGGTCCCCGGGGCCAGAAGTGGCCGAGGGAAGGGGGGCAACGCGACCCCTCCTCCCGAAAAAAAAAAAAGGCAATGCCCCGGAGATGGGGTCCCCGGGGCAGATAAAGGCCTCAGGAGGGGGGCCACGTGGCCCCCCTCCATTAATAATTTAAAAATATGTTTGTGTGGCCATGCCCCAAGGGATGGGGTCCCCGGGGCCAAAATTGGCCTCAGGAGGGGGGCCACGTGGCCCCCCTCCCGAATAATAATTAAAAAAAGAGTCAATGTCCCGGGGAATGGGGTCCCCGTGGCTGATAAAGGCCTCAGGAGGGGGGCCACGCGACCCCCTCCATTAAAATTAAACAAATATGTATATGTGGCCATGCCCCGGGGGATGGGGTCCCCGGGGCGAAATTGGCCTCGGAAGGGGGGCCGTGTGGCCCCCTTCCTGTTTTTTTTTTTTTTTTTTTTTAAATGTGACAGGCTCTGGGGGATGGGGGCCCCAAAAATTTTTTAAGAAGGGGGGCCACACAGCCCCCTTCTAACAATTATTATTATTTTTTTTTTAAAAAGCCGGCATCTCGCCGGAGGCCCCGCCCCCTCCCTGCACCACTCTGCAGACATGCCTCCTGGTGCGTTCTAAGTTGGGGGATTAAGTCCCCTTGAATACTGAGGGTCCCTGGGGGCCAACTAGCCCACCAGGTGCCTCCAGTAAGCGCCACACAGCTGTATTGCTGAGAGGTGGTCTGAGGCCACACCCCTTTTTACACCACTCTGCAAACATGCCTCGTGGCGCACTGCTGGTGGGGCGATGAGGTCCTCTTGTGTCCTGAGGATCTCAGGACTAAAGTGGACTTCATCCCCCAAACAGCAGTGCGCTAGGAGGCATGTTTGCATAGTGGTGTAAAAAGGGGGCGTGGCCTCGGACCACTCTCAGCAATCCAGCTGTGTTGAACTTACTGGAGGTACCTGGTGGGCTAGTTGGACCCATGGGACCCTCAGGATTCAAGGGGACTTAATCCCCCAACCCAGAACACACCAGGAGGCACGTTTGCAGAGTGGTGGAGAAAGGGGGCGTGGCCTATGTCCACCTTTCAACAATCCCACTATCTGGGACATACTGGAGGTATCAGGTAGGCTAGTTGGCCCCTAAGAACCCCCAGCAGCGAAGGGGACTTTAATCCCCATCCAACAGCGCGCCAGGAAGCGCGTTTGCAGAGTGGTGGGGAAAGGGGGTGTGGCCTGCTATGAGAACTTAGCAATCCTGCTGTGTGGGACTTACTGGAGGTAATAGGAGGAGTAGTTGGCCCCCAAGGATGTCCTTGGGGGCCAACTACCCATCTTGTTACCTCCAGTAAGTCCCACACAGTGGGATTGCTAAGACATCTTCGGAGGCCATGACCCCCTTTCTCCATCACTCTGCAAACGTGCCTCCTGGCAGACACCGGGATGTGGGATGAAGTCCAATTTACTCCTGAGGGACTTTGGGGGCCAAGAAGCCCTCCTGGTACCTCCTGTAAGTCCTACGCAGAGGAATTCCTGAGCGCTGGTCGGAGGCCCTCCACCCTTTATCCACCACCCTGCAAACGTGACTACTAGTTAAAGAAGTGTTTGCAATGTAATAGGTTTCACATTTGCGAGAGTTAGAGCTATTGGCGTTGAAAATGTAAAAGTTTTTTAATAATGTTTTTTGGAGTGGAGTGGATGTACGTTGTGTGTAGTGGAATTATGTGGTAAATTGTGCAGTAAAATTATGTGGATAGAAAGTATGTGGTATTTATTTGACAGGAATTATGTAGAGTGGGATTATGTGTTATGGAGAGTAATTATGTGGTATGGTAGTCTGTGTTGTGGAGTGGTAACCTCAGGTTTAGTCTTCCTCGTTTCCATAAAAGCTCAACTATGAACTCAGTGAGACAAAAAAAGAAGGAATCACTGAGGAGCACTTGTGGACCGAGTCAGAGGTATGAGCAGGGCCACTGGAATTATGCTACTGTTTGGCTGCACCGACTTTCGCACAATTATACATTTTCCGCATTAGCCACATAATTCATCATCTGCTCCCTAATCTGGAGATTTGAACAAAAAAAGCCTTGTTTCTAGCTCAAACGGCTCAAATGTTACCAAAAATGCAGCGACAAGTTTTACAGCGTGGTGGAAGGCCCTTTGCAAACCTAGAATGGTCACCTGTTCCTTATTGCGAAATGTGGGTGTTAAATTGGTACTAATGGTGTGCAAGACACTCTTGCTTCCTTCTGCACCTCTCATGCCTCTGTCTGCATTTCTGTTGCTTCTTTCTGCACATTTCTTTCTTTTTCTGCACTTCTCTTGCCTCTTTCTGCAAATCTCTTCTACTTTCTGCAACGTCTCTTGCCTCTTCCTGCACCTCTGTTGCCTCTTTCAGCACCTCATTTGCTTCTTTCTGTACCCCTCTTGCCTCTTTCTGCACCCTTCTTCCCTCTTTCTGCACCTCTCTTGCCTTTTTATGTACCCCTCTTACGTCTTTCTGCACCCTTTTTGCCTCTTTCTGCACCTCTGTTCCTTCTTTCTGCACTTCTTTTGTTTCTTTCTGCACCTGTCTTGCTTCTTTCTGCACCCCTCTTGCCTGTCTCTCCACCCCTCTTCCCTCTTTCTGCACTTCTGTTGCTTCTTTCTGCACTTATCTTGATTCATTCTGCACCTTACTTGCCTCTTTCTGCACCTCGCTTGCCTCTTTCTGCAGTTCTCTTGCCTCCTTCTGTACTTCGGTTGCCTCTTTCTGTAATTTTCTTGCCTCTTTCTGCACCTCTCTTGCCTCTTTCTGCACCTCACTTGCTTCTTTCTGCACTCCTTTTGCCTGTTTCTGCACCCCTCTTCCCTCTTTGTGCAACTCTCCTGCCTCTTTCTGCACCTCTCTTGCCTCTTTCTGTACCTCTGTTCCTTCTTTCTTTACCTGTCTTGTCTATTTCTGCACCCTTCGTGCCTCTTTCAGCACCTCTGTTGCTTCTTTCTGTAGTTCTCTTCCTCTTTCTGCACCCCTCCTGCCTCTTTCTGTACCCCTCTTGCCTCTTTGTACACCTCTCCTACCCCTTTCTTCAACCCTCTTGCCTCTTTTTCCACCTCTGTTGGTTCTTTCTGCACCTCTTTTGCTTCATTCTGCACTTCACTTGACTCTTTCTGTACCCCTTTTGCCTCTTTCTGCACCTCTGTTGGTTCTTTCTGCACTGCTCTGGCTTCTTCCTGCACCTCTGTTCCAAATTTCTGCATCCCTCCTGCCTTTTTCTGCACCCCTCTTTTCTCTGTCTGCACCTCTCTTGCCTCAGTCTACCCACCTGTTCCCTCTTTCTGCACCCCTTTTGCCTGTTTCTGCAACTCTCTTGCCTCTTTCTGCAGTTCTCTTGCCTCCTTCTGCACCCCACTTGCCTCTTTTTGCACCTCTGTTGGTTCTTTTGCACCTCTCTTGCAAATTTCTGCACCCCTCTTGCCTCTTTCTGCACCCCTTTTACCTGTTTCTGCACCTCTCTTGCCTCTGTCTGTACATCTGTTCCCTCTTTCTGCACCTCTTTTGCCTGTTTCTGCAACTCTCTTGCCTCCTTCTGCAGTTCTCTTGCCTCCTTCTGCACCTCTGTTGCTTCTTTCTGCACTTCTCTTGCCTCTTTCTGCACCCCTGTTGCTTCATTCTGTACTTTCCATGCTTCTTTCTGACACCTGTCTTGCTTCTTTCTGCACCCCTGTTGTCTCTTTCTGCACTCATCTTCCCTCTTTCTGTACCTTTATTGCCCAATTCTGCATCTCACTTGCCTCTTTCTGCACTTTTCTTGCTTCTTTCTACACCTCTGTTGCTTCTTTCAGCAATTCTCTTGCCTCTTTCTGCACTTCTCTTGCCTGTTTCTGCACCTCTCTTGCCTCTTTCTGCACCTCTCTTGCCTCTTTCTGCACCTCACTTGCTTCTTTCTGTACTTCTCTTGGCTCTTTCTGCACCCCTGTTGCTTCATTCTGCACTTTCCATGCTTCTTTCTGCACCTGTATTGCTTCTTTCTGCATCCCTGTTGTCTCTTTCTGTACCTCTTTTGCCTGTTTCTGCAACTCTCTTGCCTCTTTCTGCAGTTCTATTGCCTCCTTGTGCACCTCTGTTGCTTCTTTCTGCACTTCTCTTGCCTCTTTCTGCACCCTTGTTGCTTCATTCTGCACTTTCCATGCTTCTTTCTGCACCTGTTTTACTTCTTTCTGCACCCCTGTGTTGTCTTTCTGCACTCGTCTTCCCTCTTTCTGTACCTTTCTTGCCTGTTTCTGCATCTCACTTGCCTCTTTCTGCACTTTTCTTGCTTCTTTCTACGCCTCTGTTGCTTCTTTCAGCAATTCTCTTGCCTCTTTCTGCACTTCTCTTGCCTGTTTCTGCACCTCTCTTGCCTCTTTCTGCACCCGCCTTCCCTCTTTGTGCAACTCTCTTGCCTCTTTCTACACCTCTCTTCCTTCTTTCTGCACCACTCTTGCCTCTTTTTGTACCTCTGTTTCTTCTTTCTGCACTTTTCTTGCCTCTTTCTGTACCCTTTGTGCCTCTTTCAGCACCTCTGTTGCTTCTTTCTGCACTTCTCTTGCCTCTTTTTGCACCTCTGTTGGTTCTTTCTGCACTGCTCTTGCTTCTTTCTGCACCTCTCTTGCCTTTTTCTGTACCCCTCTTATGTCTTTCTACACCTCTGTTGCTTCGTTCAGCAATTCTCTTGCCTCTTTCTGCACTTCTCTTCTTTCTTTCTGCACCCCTCCTGCCTGTTTTGTACATCTCTTGCCTCTTTGTGCACCCCTCCTACCTCTTTCTGAACCCCTCTTGACTCTTTTTGCACCCCTGTTGGTTCTTTCTGCACTGCTCTTGCTTCTGTCTGCACCTCACTTGCCTCTTTCTGCACTTCTCTTGCTTCTTTCTACACCTCTGTTGCTTCTTTCAGCAATTCTCTTGCCTTTTTCTGCACTTCTCTTCCTTCTTTCTGCACCCCTCCTGCCTCTTTCTGTACCTCTTGTGCCTCTTTGTGCACATCTCCTACCTCTTTCTGCACCCCTCTTGCCTCTTTTTGCACCTCTGTTGGTTCTTTCTGCACTGCTCCTGCTTCTTTCTGCACCTCACTTGCCTCTTTCCGCACTTCTCTTGCTTCCTTCTACACCTCTGTTGCTTCTTTCAGCAATTCTCTTGCATCTTTCTGCAATTCTCTTCCTTCTTTCTGCACCCCTCCTGCCTCTTTCTGTACCTCTCTTGCCTCTTTGTGCACCTCTTCTACCTCTTTCTGCACCCCGCTTGCTTCTTTTTGCACCTCTGTTGATTCTTTCTGCACTGCTCTTGCTTCTTTCTGTACCTCACTTGCCTCTTTCTGTACTTCTCTTGCTTCTTTCTACACCTCTGTTGCTTCTTTCTACACCTCTGTTGCTTCTTTCAGCAATTCTCTTGCCAATTTCTGCACTTCTCTTCTTGTTTCTGCACCTCTCTTGCGTATTTCTGCACCTCTATTGCCTTTTTCTACACTTCACTTGCTTCTTTCTGCACCTCTCTTGCCTCTTTCAGCACCTCTGTTGCTTCATTCTGCACTTTTCTTGCCTCTTTCTGCACACACAGGGCTACTTTTAAGCTGACCTCAGGCTCAGCAGTGCACACATGCAAGTGCAGAAAAGGGCTGCTGGCCTCTAAACTGCCATGCCCTATTATATGCTAGAGACTTAGAGGTAGTTTTAATCCCCCTGCCCTATAATGTACTAGGGCCTTACAGGGGAGTCCATGCCAATCACAGTTGTACCCCAACCCATAGTGTACCCTAGTATATGTAGGTGTTTTCACTGTATTCTAAGTGTCTTTTAGCATAGCACTGGCTCCGGGCCTGGTTAGTCAGAGTCAGTTACCACCAGTACCAGTCAGCAAAAAGTTGGGGGCACAGGATGACTTTGCAACAAGGCCTCTTTCTGCACCTCTGTTGGTTCTTTCTGCATATCTCTTGCTTCTTTCTGCACCTTTCTTCGTCTTTCTGGACTTCTGTTGCCTCTTTCTGCATTTCTCTTGCTTCTTTCTGCGCTTTTCTTCCTCTTTCTGCACATGTCCTACCTCTGTAGGCATAGCTAGAAATTAGCATTTGAAAAACCATTGAAATTCACTGAAAAAACCATAGGTTTCAGGGGCGTTATAGTTAGGAATTAACATTTAAAAAACCTTAGAAATTCACTGAAAAACCATAGGTTTCAGGGACGTTATAGTTAGAAATGATCATTTATAAAACCTTTGAAATTCATTGAAAAAACCCTAGATTTCAGGGACGTTATAGTTAGAAATTAGCATTTAAAAAACCTTTGAAATTCACTGAAAAAAACATAGGTTTCAGGGACGTTATAGTTAGAAATTAGCATTTCAAAAACCTTAGAAATTCACTGAAAAAACCACAGGTTTCAGGGACGTTATAGTTAGTTGGACATTTCACTCGTACAAAACCAGAGAAATTCGGCTGTTATATAACTATAACTCGCGCCCCCGCAATGCACTGCTGATGACGTCACATATTACATCATTCATGACGTGGTCGAAATGCGTCGTCCTTGTCTGCTGTACCGTGAATAAACTGCTACAGCTGACCGAGTGGGCTCGTGTGATTTCTTTTCACGAAATTCGCTTTCCTGTGGAATATATATATATATATATATATATATATATAGAGAGAGAGAGAGAGAGAGAGAGAGAGAGAGAAAGATAGTGTGTGTCTTATTGATGCGTTTCTCTCAAAGCATTGTGATATCGACGTCACGTGGTCAGAGCTATACTTTCCAGTTTTTTTGTATATACAGGCATATATTTCACATCAAATCATTTCTCACAAAGCTTGTTTCCTCTGCCACTTGTAATGCACTGTGATATCGACTTGAACTCTCTCCATACAAATACGTAGTACATATATGCAGTACAACCCCTCTACAAATATATGCAGTACATTTTAGTATTTTGTTCCTTTACTGCATTCTATCACAACAACGCAATCAACATTTGAAGTGTGGGAGGCGGATGTATCAAATAGCTCATTTGAATCATGCAATACTTTCTGTAGCTTGAAAACAGCTTGATGGTTTCATGTGGGTGATACATGACTAAGTGTGCACGTCACGAGCTCCAACCATGGCTGCGCCTCAGAGCTTTCCTGTAATGCAACGAGTAGCATGTCTGTTGCATAACCGTATTTCACGTATAGACAGGTCATGATGTTTTGCCCTTGAGATTGCTCTGTGGAATAGCTACTTTGTATACTTTATAGGTGCTCTCTCATTGGGGCCAAGAGGATGATGGTAGACTCTACTTACCATCATTCATGCTCTGGGCTCAGTATCAGAAACATTTACAAGGGTTAATGGATCTCTGATTGGATCCTTTCCATCCTGACCTTTTGCTGAGTTGGCAGATCTTGTTAGTGGCTGAAGCATGCACAAATATCCTCCTTTCCGATCTATTTTGCATTTTCTTGAGGTTCAAGCCCACTTGTCATTTTAGAGTCGGGCTGCATTAGATTTATTCGTGTGCATGCCAACTCTTTGTAGTTCCAGACTATGCTTGGCCAGATTACGTAGAATGCAGAACCAGCCAGTATGAGCAATATCTAGGATCTTCCATTGGGCACGTCACAGCCCAAAGAAGGGAAACTTTCTTGGCTCATAGTGGGAGCATGATTGACGTTTGAAGTTTTACCAATGTTCCGTAAGGCCACCACGGGCAAAAGATTTTTGTACCCTAGGAGGACTTTCTGCAGATGTGTGGCATGTGCTCGACCAAGGCCCCCTCATTTTCTCAATTTGGCCACTGAATTTAAAGAAAGTGAAATTCAGGATTCATTCCAATTGGCACATGTGGTGGCAGTTTAAAAAACCTTCTGTCCAGAGATCTAAGAAATAAACCAAACCAGTTAAAATTCAGGAACACTCCCCGTACTTTGATGTTAAGGCACATTTTGCCAGTATATGCAGGAAGTGGTCTGGGATGGCCATGGTTCCCCTAGCCTTCCAGGGCTCATTTTTAGGTCGAGCCTGGGCAGCGCATGCGCTGCTCTGTGAGGCATGGTGTAATTGAGTATGGACTTGAAGCTCCGCCGACTCTCCGCCCATATTTTTAATTGCCTTGTGTCATTGTCCTTTGTAAATGCTGGCTTCTGATTCGTTAATAAGCTTGTTAGTCCCTCCTTAGTACCGCCATTTCTTCATTTGTAACCTCCCATGAGGACTGGTTATTTTACTTCTGTTGTTACAAGACATGTCTTATTTAGTCGCTAAGCACTATTTTCTTTAAAGAGTTTCTCCTACTGCAGGCACGACATGCTTTCCTGCAACATTCAGAGCTCCATGAGCGCTTTCACTTTCCAAGCAGCCCGGAACAATGGCGGCCCCTTCTTTGGAATGAAATAGGTCTCGCATTTACAAGAGTTTGAGCTATTGGCATTGTAAATGACAATGCCTTTTATTTATGTGTTAATTATTAAAACAGATAAATAAAAGGCATTGTCATTTGCAATGCTGATAGCTTAAACTCTCGCAAATGCGAGACCTATTGCATTGCAAATGCTTGTTGGTTTTGAGATGACAAACCACAAGATACTTTACTTATGTGTCTTTTCGGAAACCTAAGACTGATGTTTCTGACACATTCACAAAATTAATCGAAGAATTCACTAACAAAAGTGAGTTTTTCTTTGGGGTGCTGGGCATATTGTAGTATACGTCCTGTCAGATACTGGTGAACAGAATTTGAGAATGTGGAGGTACGATGGGACTGTTAAACCTTTACTTCCCTGGGGAAATTTGAGAGTACAGCTCAAGGATCACTGAATGGGCCTTTTCACAAAATTATTTTTGTGTTTTGTCATTCGACCAATCAAAGTCCCCTGAACATTCTCACCACAAGCGTGGAACATGGTGCACTCTGATCTAGTAGGTAGAGGAGATTCCAAGTGTGATCCCACCTATTTACATTTCTCTCACCCTCATTGCAACTGTACCAAGTCCAGCGTCAATATCCATTATAAAAAAACTTGAAGTTTCAATTCTGACATATTTCTGTGTTGCCCAGATTCCTGTAATGCTTGCACCAGAGAAATTAAACATACCTGCATCTTCCAAAGGACACCAACACCAGCTCTGTGCCTTGAGTCACAATTAATCTCAAATAAATCAATAAATGGTGGTATGGGTACAGTAATCAACCAATTTCAGTAGTCACCTATATACCGGATGGTTAAGTATTCATCTGAATCTGAAAATGGAGCTGAATTGGTGTTTTCTTTTTTCATAGCTAAAGTTCAAAATCGAAAAAAGTAACATCTTGAAAAAATATATAAAACACTGTTGACGCCACATTCTTTTACCACTTTTATTTTCATCTGTCCAGCTTGACTATAATCAGACCTAAAAGGTGAAAAACAGAAGACAATTGGTTTAACTTCAAAGTGTAAAATCAAGATTTTGGAACAAAAGTGAATCCTGAAATAAAAAAACACACCATGACTCTATTCCAAGAGCGTTGATGCGTTCTGTCTGTGTGTTTATTTATTTTGCCACTGTACTTCTATGACAATGTACTGTGTATTCTGTGTTTCAGAAAATTCAATAAAAAAGATTTGGACACAAAAACACACCTGATTTAATCATTTGGCTTTCAGTACATAAATATCAGTGCTCAATTTGAACCAGTGTTCGCTGGTGCTCAACACCGGCCCTAAATTCAAAACACAGGTACTTATGGCAGTCCGCCACATGGTGGCAATATTTGTCTAATTTTGAGGTGATCACAACACAAGTGTTTAAACAAGTATTGGTAAAAGCATTAGGTCTCACCTATGTGATTAATAATAACTTTTTTGTTGTTGTAAGTTTTAGCTTGGTGAGTTGTTCTGCAATATAATTTAAACTCAATAAAAGTGCTATGACGTTTTTATTTTGTGAAAGCCAATACATTGTGCAGTAACTAGAGGTAATATAAAGTGCTCCTGTACCTTCGGGTGATGTTGGCACTAAATAAAAGCACTCCAAAAATTAACTAAATAAAAAACATGAAAAACATGGACTAACACTGATATACATAATTAAGACACCAAAACCAGTTCCAAAATGTAGCCAGAAATACCAGGTCCTCCACTCCATTTTAGTTTAAGCAGCACTTCAGAACCTGGAGTGGGTTTAAACATTTAAGGTATGTGCAGTATTGGTTACCCAATGACTTTAGTACTCTTATCAACCTCGGAAGGTTGAATGGCTGAGTAGACCTGAGCCTGGATTCAAACTCATGCTTGTAGCAGTCTTCCCAAGTACTAAAGGACTTCTTCATGGAAGTGCAGTAGATGGCTAAACAGATATATTGCAGAGACTAGGTCAAGTAGAACCACTCTCAAAACAACAACTGTGATTTTTTTGGTGCACAGTTCACATCCATTTGGCACTTGTCAGCTGGAATACCCATCAAGTAACGGAGGACATGTCATGTCAGGCAACATCATCTGTGACCAAAAGGATGACGAAGCTCATGACCATGTCGGCGTCGTTGTCCCTGCTGCTTCTTCCCCTCCCCCAACACTCTGTTGTCTGTGTTGCTTCTTCTCCCTCCTACCCCTCCTTATTTGTGTTGCTTCTCCCCTCTCCAGTTATCCATGTTGCTTCCTCCCCTCCCACGTCACCCTCTCATAGTTCGTGGTGCTTCTACCCTCCCACTCCCCACTCTCCCGTTGCCTGTGTTGCCCCCATCACCCACCATATGAAAAATAGAACTATGACATGGCCAGCACTAGACACATGATAGCGCTTTTTTTTACCATCCTATTTTCTCTCACACTCCCTCCTGTCGTTTGTTTGCCCATTCCCAATCACCCTTCCTCCCGTTGTCTGTGATGAAAACCCCCACCCCCCACAAGACTTTTAGTCATGCAGCACAGACATAGGCAATGAGACCTATTGGCTTTGCTAATGTTTGTTTATGTCCCATCCCGGTGACCTCTACTTACCCGCTCCTCATCCATCTCATTCTCTCCTGTAGTTCTAAAACATTCACTCACACTGAGCTGGAAGCCCGTCGTCACTTTCAAACCTTTTGGCATGAAACACGATATCACTCCTCAGAGGCTATTGATTTCTGATTTAATTTAATTTTCCATCCCTTTTATAAACAACAACCTTTTAAAAATATTATAGTGCTTCATACCACACTTTAGACTTTTCTAGGAGCTCTTTTAACAGATGTTACTATCATCCATTGGTACTCAATTTATCAACCTCACTAGGAAGGAGGCTGAGTTTGCCCTTCCAGGATTAGAAGTCATAGTTTTCAGAGCATCATAGAGACCAGCAGGGAGTGTTATCTCACTGAGCCATAATAATCATATGGTATTAGGACACTGTGAGGGGCCCATGGAGGCACGTTTTTCATTTTCATAGATAAGGTTTTTGAGTATAGCAGGGACCTCCCCCCCCCCCAAAAAAAGCCAGCCATGTCGCAAACACAGCACCACCATTTCATAGGACGACACAATGTCCACTCCCACTGTACCATTATGCCTTACAATATGCTTCCTGCAATAGTTTTCTAACTAGATGTTATTCTCTGGGTGTTTGTTGATTGACACTTTCCATCATGGAATTTTGGTGTTTGATCATAATTTCAAAGGCATAAATGTGGTGGCAGAACTATCGAGGACAAAAGCATCTAGAAGGTAAGTTTCTATGTGTGAGCAAAGTTTTACTGTACTTAACTCCATACATATGCATGTATCTTGAAAATATATATATATCTTTAAGGCATTACACGTGCGAGTTAAGAATAGTAAATCTATACTTGGCTATTTTATACTTACCGTCTGGATATTTTGATCCACAATATTTTTTTAAATATATCTGTCATAAGACATTTTCCTTCTCAATATTCTGTCATAAAACAAACTTTTTCCAAAAGGCTATGAAAGTGGGATAAAATAGGAACATATTATTGACAAGTTATTTTAATGCGATATTAACATGAATCGACGCCAGGCCACACGCGCCATGATTTTAGAGAGCGTATTAACGGCCTGCGTGCAGAGACGCTTAAAGGCATGGGCAAAGTCGGCTCTGGCCCAGGGCCCCAGCCTTTCAGGGGGGCCCCCTGTTAGGATCAGCTCTTTTCTGCAGAGTCTTGCCCTGGTGACCTTGAATAATTAATAAACAGACTGCTCTAGATACTGGTTACCTTTAATTTATTTTTAATATGGGTGATGTGTGAGAGTCTATTAGGGACATTTTGCAGAGAAATGTTTTTTTGTTTCACACAAAATCCATGTAAAAAGTTTCTTTTACATCAAAACAGGAACTCTAATATGAGCAATGTGAGGTTGTCACAGAGATTATTTGCAGTAATATTAGTGAGCTGCTGCTGCGTTACAGTATTGAAAACACACATCACTATTCCTGAATATTAGATGTAAACACATTTAGAATTTGGAGGAGTGTGCCTGTGCACTGTCAGTGACCTGGCCAAAGAGAGCATGACAGAGTTGAAATTCGATAGTAAATTGAAAACTGTTCGGAACAGGGGCCCCAAAATACTGTTGGCCCAGGGCCCCAAAAATCCTTAAGTTGTCCCTGCCTGGCTGTCGCTGTGATGTCACACGTAGCATTCACCCTCTCGCCGCCCTGTCATAGAATTCTAAAGTCTCCGCCCCGCCCGGGACCCCTTCCTCCCCTGAGTCCATATGTGAAAGTGTCAGTGTCGAGAGCTCGTGCCCCAGACGGCGCTTCCAGATTAGATCTGCCTTTTTCTGCAGTCCACCAAACCCCCACCCTCTCCCCCTCTGCTCTGCGCCCTTTAGCTATCGGGCACAGGCAGCGGACTGCGGGGCCTAGGCTTGGATTCCCATGCTCACCATTACATCACCATGCAAAAGATGGATCAAAGGCATTTTTTGAAACAATGGGGCACTTCCTAACCTGGCGAAATGGGCTACATTCTCATCTCTGTAGCTAAACTATAAGTAGCACATAGGAAACAATTTACAAACTTTCAAAATTCCACACTTTATGTTTAATTTTGTTTTTTATTTCCTGTCAGAATAACTCTATAATTCAAAAGCGGTTGCATACGATTTAAGAAAAAGGCAAAACGTGGGTGTTTTTTTTTTCTTTTTAAAATGTAAAAACAGTGTGCTAAGTATTGCATTATATTGTGTCTTAGCTTTCCTATAGCGCTTTGTATCCCTGAATAAGGCCATAAAGTGCTTTATTGATGGCAGAGAAAGTGGCTGCTCATTGTATTCACATGTTTGGAAGAGTGTCTGTTTATATTGTAACCTATGTGTAGAATGTTCAGTGCAAAGGCGCGAGGTTGAGATAATCTATCATCCTATCAAAACTGGCTTATAAGAAGAAGGTTTGTCAGCACGGAAAACCAGTGAGGCTCCAGCAGAACGCCCGAATGAGATAATACTAGAGAGTACTCGCTAAACCGTAAGGCCTCCGTTCTCTGGATGACGATTTGCACGTCTTCGAACCGAGAGCAAAATATTGAATTCTAGGAGACTCTGGGGCATATTATCAAGGGCTCTATCGCCGCTTTAGCGGGACTTTTTCCCGCTAAAGCGGCGATAATTCTAACGCCCTATTAGCAAGCTGTCGCTAACTGCTGTTAGCGACAGCTTCTAGGCGATAGCGACCGGGTTGGGTGCTGCTTTGCATGCCAGCGATATTTATCGCTAATGGCATGCAAAGTAGGCGATCCCAACCTAAAAGCGACTGGAAACAGTCGCTAAGGTCGCTATCGCCTATTAGCGAGGCAGGGGAGGTGATTAACGAACCAGCGCTAAACACGTTTAGCGGTGGTTTGTTAACGCCTGGTCTATACCTGACTTAGCCATGTAATCCAATGGGAGGTGGATTACATGGCTAAATCCCCTCGCCCTATCGCCAAGCTAACACTGGTCACAGTGTGAATATCGCTTGTTTTCAAGCGATATTCACACTAGTTCTCCAGGGTTTCTATCGCTTTGGAGATAAGCGTTGCTGATAGCACGCTATCTCTGCGATAGAAACCTGCGATAGCCGGCGATAATTATCCTAGCGCTAACTGCGCTTAGCGATAATTATCGCCGGTTATTGCTAATAGGCCCCTCTATTTTATTGAAAAAGAACACATTATCGAGAGGCTCGGCCCTTTGAATAATAAATACGACCACAAGAAACTCTTTTGCGAACAGTCGGGTATATTTTGCCGAAGTCGCTTGCTGACCTTTAAAGTCCAGAGATGATTACAGTTACCGCGATCTGGAAGATTGAGAGTCTTGTTTTAATTGTGTTATTCCCATGAAGTGGGACACAGCATAAAACCGTTTATATTACAAAACAAGGATCCATTTTTGATGCAACGATACAGTGTAATATAGAGAGATATGATTGGTTGTCTTGAAAAAGATGCATAATTCGTAAAAGTGACTGGATCTGTTGATACAAGAATGCGATTAAGTGTACCAGGTCTCAGTGACAAACCTGTCCAAACGAATGTGTATAATTGAATGACAAAGTACATTGTCTGTTTTGTTTCTCCGACTTAATATTGATAAATGTGTTTTCCTTACTAGGTAAGGGTTTTTAGAGTGTATAAGATGTCTGTGGATCCTTCTCTGACTTAGCAACAGCAATCCTTCTGCTATTGGTTTTTATTATCAATATTCTTTTTAATTCATATTGTAACCTAAAAAAATCTTTTTAATAAAATGTGTGCAATAATTGTGTAATTTTCTTTGTTTTTGTTTTTATATTTCATTGTTCATTGTGGGGCTACTATAAATATTCCTACTCTAGTGTGGGTGTGAGCGGTGAGACAAGAGTTGACTTCTGCCTCTAATCTGGTGTGTAGGAACCAAGGGAAACTTTGTTTTTACTTATAAGAAGAAGTGCTTATACCCGAAGCTGATGTGCAAAGCAAATGAGATATAGGATCATGGTTGCAAGTTCGCATCATCGCCATTTTATAAGCCACATCTGAAGGATCATGTGTTGTGGCATAACCAGAGGACTTCTTTACAAGCCCCTTGCGCCGCCGATACATCACTTTTTCACATATTGATAGTGATGCTTGTAAATAAGCCCCTCGGTTTTTACTTCATTCCAGACGTATTGCTAATTATGCTTATACATGAAGGGGCTGAGTTCCATATTTTAGATATCCGTAAAGAACATCTGCTGATGCAGGGTTTTCTGAATAAAGGGATTTTTTTTGTGGCAAAGCCATACTGAATCGAGGGCATCTACTTCTGACAGTAGCTTTAGAGTTTAGACTGAAAGAGGCTTGGTCCTGCACCACGGCTCAGTGAGTAAGCAAAGCGTTGTGCCTTAAAAGAGATATGCCTTGCAATTAACCGAGATTGGAGGGCAGGTTGATGTGGTTGCACGGGCCCAGAGTGCAGGAGTTGTCTGGAAATGCATTCTGGATTTGAAGTAGCCTCCAGAATAGACCCCCCCAATGTAGAGGCCATTTGTATAGTTAAGCATGACAGAATTAGTCCAATCGTGACCTGCACTGTGAAGAAATCCCAGGTGAGGAAAAATGGGATGTTCTCCTAATTGAAGAGATGCCTTTAGGTGCCTGGTTAAGACTCTAGTCGGGGGAAGAGGTTAAACTGAATGAAAGTTTCCAAGTTCTTCACTTTGGTCGAATGGTGCTGGTCCGAGGTCCTGAAATCATGTAGTGATGGAGCTGTAATCATACTTGGGTCTAGCAGTGGCCCATGCAGGTAAAAGTGGTGGGGCCGGGTGGGGGGGGATTTGGACAGACGACGATGAGGAAAAATTAATTATTTATTTAATTTTCCCTCGTGGTCGTCTGTTGAATACCCCCCCCCAACTCAGCCCCACCGCTCTTACCTGCATGGACCGCTCCTGCTGGGGTCTGCAGGTGAATATCTCATTCTTGGAGGAGTTGAGTTTTAGATGGTTCCACATCATCGTACGTTAACTACTTGGAGAAATTGGCAAATGGCACATGTGTGCAGATCAGAAGGTTTATAAGCTTTAGAATTATCTTTAGAATTATCTGTGTATCATCAGCATCATTGTAGCAGATCAGGCTAAATGAGTTGATTTCTAGGGAAGCCTTGGGGAGTACGTTGAAGATTAGAGGGGTTTGTGGAGTCATGAGGGAGTGTCATTAGGGGAGAATTATTCTGAACATAAAGGTGGAACACTGAAAACCTAGGCCTTATCGATGATGTAGAAGGCGACTCCATCCATGAGGGTGCCCAAAATTCCCATGTGGCTTAATCTCTGGAGTAATACTTGGGGAACCACCGTGTTGAAGATGAAAGGGGAGTCCAAAAGGAGAAGGACTGTTATTCCATTAGAATAATAAGCACTCTTGAGATCATCCTAGAATCTTGTAGAATTTGGTGCCTCTGCCAGGTCAGAATACTTTAGTCTAACAGAGAGGAAGTTGTTTTCTTCTAGAAAAGCTGATGTGTGGGACATGAATGTTTTTTAATAAGCTTATCTAAGAACAGTCTTCTGGGTATTTTTCGTTAGTTTATGGGATTTGTTGGATCCACTTATTGCTTCATTAAAATATGTTCTATCGTGATGTGTGAGCTTTTAGGTCAGTTGGCACCTTCCTGTAGGAAAGGAAACAACTGATGCTTGTTCTCAGTAAGATGGCAGCAGAGGAGGTGAGAAGAATGTTTTGAAGTCTATTGCCTATGTACATCAGGATCTGATTCTGCCTGTGGAGTGTTCCTGCTTTTCCAGGTGTAAGTCTGCTTTACACATGAAAAACATTGGGAATGATGCCTTAATTTGGCATGGATGCTCAACTTCACGTGCTTTGTATAATAATATAAAAAATACATTTAACACCTGTTATGTAGATAGTGCACAGAACACATAAAAGATAACCATGTATTTATTGGAAGAAGGCACTTTCTTCCTACCTCAGCTAGTAATTTATCTCTGGAACAAGGAGCAACAATTGCATTCTTGCTCTCTCTTAGAAGACCCAACAGGATCTGCTGATACTGAGGTACTCACATGATAAGTGAGTGACTTTAGAGTCTAAAGTTTGATTTGACATTAGGTGAACATTTTGTCCTGTCTGAGGCATGTGAGAGTCAATGACCTGGCGAATTCAGCATTTCCGGAATTTACTTACTTAGCTATGGGCATAAGAAATTGCAGCATTATCTTGCAGTGGGAGATGAACCACATCAAGATTGTCGGACTGCTCCATCCATTCCTTCATGGGATGATAGGAAAGGGATTTTACGAATGGCTGTCCCACAGGGCAATCCGAATGGTCGAACCACAGTGAACAGTTGTGATTTCTGATTCGTTGAAGGTATCCAATCCTAATTGCCTAAACAGAAGGTTGTTTCAACAGTTCCGATTGTCTGCACTCAACCAATCAGTACTGATCTTTGTGATTAGACCATTCTTATTTACTGCTTGTTGTCCATTCAGAATAACCATCGGCAGTCCTGTTTTATTCAGGAAGGCAGTGGTAGCGCAGGCAGACATAGTTCCCCTATTTGTGGGATGGAAGCCTGTCTTTTTTAATACACTTTAAAAGCAGAATTAGTGTTTTTTCCCAACAAAATTTCGCATTTCATGCAGATTAAAAGCTAGAAAAAGTATACTGTGCAATACCACAAAAAGTCGCAGTATATTTTTTCTATCTGTTTCCAATATTTTTTTATTGATCAATGAATTTCTGAAGCTTGCCTTATTAAGTGCCTGTGAGGCAAAAACAGTTAGTCGTGAATAAGGCACAAGCCATAACGCATGTACATGGCCGTTTGCTATGTAGAGTCACATCATTTGTAATTGAGTTTATCCAGTTCGGGGTGCCTCCTCTTCTGTGTGGATTATGATTGGAAGCACTTCTTTTGTGATTGGGGGTTGGCATCATGCCCCTGCAGCAGGCACCGTCGGCATCTTTCTGTAAAGAGGATTTTGTTTTTGCTGTTACCCATTGCCTATAAAAATATTGCTCCATCGGAGTTATTAACAGAAAATCTACTCTCAATTGGTCAATATTATTGTAAACGATATTTAGGACACAATAGATGTCATATTACATTTCTGAATATAATATTCTGACATAAAACCTCCTTGAATGTGTTCAGTAAAATAAACCAATATTTACCTAAATATGCATATCTTATTTATTTATGTAGACTTTATAGACACAATATTTGCGTATGACAATATTGTGCTCACAATAGTCTGGTAGTAATCCATATCTCCTTTTATATAATTTGGCAGATGTCCCTTTTGCCCCTTAGAGTGTATACCTATGTATTGTTTGAAGGATGTCCCACATCTGCCAATTTAAATTACCCCGTTGTTCTCCCATGTGTTATTAGACATCTTCAAATGAATATAACCTTTGATGCAGTAGATGTCATAAGCATATTTGTCATACTACGCATTTCTTTTTCTTAAAGCCATGTTGCACACCAGCTTGCACTGCTGTGCAACATGTAAAACATTGATAAAGCCAATAGATTTTGCATAGGCGAAATCTATTGGCTTTGCCAATGCTTGTTTTAAAAGTTAATACTTGGCCTTTGTCACCCTTTCCCTTTCAAATGCAGAATGGCATATGACTTTCAAAGCTCCCAATCCATCTCTTGGGTATAAACCCAGCTTGTTTAATTTCTCCTGTCGAGATGTATTTAAAGGGGGGGAAGGGGTTCTGTCAAATGAACATAGGCCTTGGCCGATATTTATTCATCTTATGGCTAGCCGCCCTGACCTGGAAGTTTGCACCAGTGGCTCTCGATGAGTCACAGGATTCATATTGTACTTCATGAGAGTTAAAGCAGTAATAGTATGTTATGGCCTCTCTGTTTAGTGTAGGGGTGTCAAGTGTCTGGGAGGGGTGTGGGTGTGGGTTCATTCATGCCAGATTTGTAGGATAACCACAGATGACATAATGCGCTCATTTACATTAATTGTTTGTTAATTTGCCTGATATAGAAGTCCTAAGCATCTGTAATGGATTCAACCATCCTGGACCAACGTTGGACCTCTTAGAAGGATAGAGTGCTGCACTCCAGTTTTATAGTCTCCAGTCAGCGGTAAACGGTTTAATGAAAACAGTAGAAGCCCCAGGGGATTCTCCAGGTCAAAGAGTCAAGTGTTGCTAGAATTGACATTGACAACCATTACTTGAGACAAGCACCAATATCTAAACATTTAAACGTTCATAATGTAGATCTTAGTTTCGATCTCTCCGGTAGGATTTCAAATAATGGGGCATTAGGCAATTAGGTGTTTATCTGTCTTATCCAGCCTACTTTTCTTTCCTTTTTCATTAAAATACTCAAGTGAGTATACTTTTCAGTTAAAGTACTATGAAATGTCTGCTATAACAGAAGGAAAACACATATTTGTACCCATTCTTTGTACTGATTATCTTTCATTTCCTAAAATCCTCTGCAACTAGTTCTCAGGATCCTGAATCAACTTAGTCCCAGGTAAGTAAATGCACATTGTTCCTCACTCAGGCCAAGAGACTGGAGGTGGGGGTGGGGGGCAGGGGAGGGAATAGAAATATCTCCATATCTCAAGTACTGTATTATATTATATTCCAGTTTTGAAGGTAGTACTAAACGCGGAAAAGGATCCAGTGGTAGGAATTTATTTTCCACGCTATCTCCGTGTTGGAGACAAATAATTTTGTTAATTTGCTTTATCACTTTTTAATATAGCGTTGCACTTCACCTGGGTTACTTTAGAGCGCAGTAGCAGGCAGAAACGAACCATTCTGTTGTTCTGAATATACAGCGGGTGTAAAGTCCAGCCTGATGCCTGGAATGCGCCTAGATATGCCATTCCTGAATCACCCCCTTGCTGTATTTGTAATTAGTTAAAGGCCCTTTAAAAAAGTTCAGTTTTCATGAGTTTTCTGATGGGAAGATAATCACAGGTGAAAGGTATTTCTACTGTGGGTTCACCTTCAGACTAAGCATTTCCTCCAGAAGTCGGAGGAGTTTCTTTTACCCCCCAAATATAAACTGGAATCTTAATACGTTCCAAACACTTTATCCTCCTTGTTTTAATGATGCAATTGGAGGATTGCATTTTAAACATGACGTTCAGAAGCGTAGATTTAATAAAAGTAGCTGTAAAGTTGAAACTACCATCAATAGCTACGAAAATTAAAAAATGCTGAAATAAAAAAGTTGATCTTTCAATGCATTTGTCAACTGTCAATAGACACGTAGTAAGGGTGGCATCAGTGGTGGGCGTGGCCACCAGGATACTGGAGATTGCTTGATCTGCTGCAGCCTACTTTAATGGCTGGAGGGGCTGTCTGTTCAGCCCTGGGTTAGACGGTCCTAGTGCAGGTTGGGTAAATGCACCCATCACCTGATTTGGCTTCAGGAAACAACTATAAGGTGCAGTGGGACCTTCGGAGCCCAGGGCCCTGGTGCCAATGCAAAGGTTGCACTGTTGATTGCCACACCCCTCATTAGACCTTCATGAACCGTTATTCCCAAATCCTAGCCCTTTCTCATTTGCACCATAGAGTTGCTGCCTTTTTAATGGGGATATCGCCAACCCCTCCAGTGCCACCTTTCTCAAGCACCATCTTCTTACACCACCCTTACATCTTCCATTACTTTCAGGTGAATCCTAACCTAAGCTATCCTAACCTAAGATAACCTAACCTAACCTAACCTTAACTCCAACCTTTATCCCAAGACTAACTCTTACTGCAACCCTCACCATAAAACCTCCCCTTACATCTTACATTACACTAATCCTTGCTTTATCTCAAAACCAATCTGTAAGGTCAACCTAAGCCCAACCCATTTTCTTACCAAATCTCTAGTCCATACCCCAATTATAGTACTAACCCTAACCAATATACAGCACCTCATTCCTCACAACATACTTCACTCTAACACTAACCTCTAAACATAACCTTAAACTTCACCATACAACCATCCCTGACATTAATAATGCAAAAGCATTGATTTTTTTCATTGTTTTTGTGGACTTTTTTGTGTGTTGTTCTTCGTGGGTCAGATATATATATATATTCACTGAAAAAGAACAAAGGTTAAAGTAGAGTTATAGTTAGGTGAATTTGACAGTGACAACATTAACGTTTTGAACTAAAACAGCTGAAGAAATTCATCAGTTATAGTTACCAGTGCTAACTGTTACCTGCGCCCCCGCCATGCACTGCTTATGACCTCATATATGACATCACTCATGACATGTTAGTTTGTTTATATTTTACATAGTGGCGGGTAAGTACCACATTACTTTTCCATCTAATTTTCTACCACCTGTGTCCAGCTAATCGGTATAAGTGTTTACAAAATGCATGTGCTCTAATTCACCATAGGTGTTTAGAGTTATTGAACACGTCATGAATCTTTATATTGAAGCATATCTCTGTGTGCAGGTGACAGCTGACTTGTGTTCATTATATTTCACACAAGTCTTTTGGCACCGCAGAAAAAGTTTCCAGCAGAGCAAATATCCTGCTTTCTACATACTAAGTATTGTAAGCAGACTTAAGTTATTGAACAGAATCGTCTCAGCATGACAATTTCTGCTTAACATAGAAGACTGTGGGGACCAGGTACTAACCTATTTACATATGCTTGTTTTGCTTCAAAAGATGGGCTATCTGTGAAGTTTTCACCACCGTATGATGGTTGCAGGTAGTATGATCTTTAGCACCTTCAGACCTTGGTTATTTTAAGTGAACAGTTGCTCTTTGGACAAGTTTTCCATAGAGTGTACAGAGTTCTTAGTAGCTACTTTTAATACTCTGTGGTGTATTTCTCATGAGTGTTTCACTGTCTGCAAACAGTCTGTTACACAGTAAACTCTCCCCATAGAGTAAACAGTGTTAACAGTACCAACTTTTTTTACTCATATACGTTTCATTTCTCAATGTAGGTTCAGTGACTGTCTGGGGTTTGATACAGCTAAGACTGTCCATAGTAGAGCATTAGTTATGTTACAGGGCTTGAGTATCTAGAGGAACATGGTTGTCCCTGAACACTTGTATACAGATTTAACAACTTGTGCAGGATATGTTGCCCTTTCATCTGTGGTTAATAGTTAACATGTACTCAGCTACCCATGAAGTGTATGCTATAGGGTTAATGTTGCAAATACCCAAGCTTCTTTACCTATGGTGGTTGTATATATGATAGCAGTAAAGACGCTTCATATTTTTCTAAGCTATTTTGCACTTACTTTCATAGCTCTTATGGTATATCCGTTTATGGAGCAATGTGTACAAAAAAAGCTTGGATGATGTCATCAGTGATTTCATCAATGATGTCATTTGATATGTCACCCGTGATTTCATGAATGATTTTTTAGAACATGTCATGAGTGATGTCACATGTGAGGTCATAAGCAGTGCATGGCGGGGGTGCAAGTTATAGTTAGCGCTGCTTGTTATAACTAGTGAATTTATGTGTTTTTTTAGTTCAAAACGTTAATGTTGTCACTGACAAATTCCTCTAACTATAACGTTACTTTAACCTTTGTTTTTTTCTGTGAATTTCCCCCAAAAAAATTTCAACGGAAATATCTTTTTATCTCACCTAACTATACCAATACTTTAACCTTTGGGATTTCAGTGAATTTCTAGGGGTTTATAAAAGTAAAGTAGTACTTAATTACCATACGTGAATGCAACTCCCTTCAGCCCTGCGCAGTGGGGGGTTGGCCATTGGGCCTAGCCCTGGGAACCCCATTCTCCAGGGCCATTTGTTTTTTTATTAGAGGGATCACGCAGGATCCTCCCGAGCCTTGGTAGGCCCTGGAGACCCCATCCCCCTCTGCCATTTCTAAAAATAAAGGGGAAGAAGGCCACGAGGACCCCCTCCCTGAGCCTCTTTAGGCTCTGGGGACCCCAGGGTCATGTATTTACGGGGAGGGGGCCCCCTCCTGAGCTGTTATCCACTCCAGTGACCCCATCCCCTGGGGGCTACTTATTTAAATAAAGGGAAGGGGAGCTGTGTGGCCCCCCTCCCCGAGCCTTGTTAGGCCCTAGGGATCCCATCACCAAGGGCCACCTTTTAAAATAAATAGGAGAGGGCACGCATGGCCCCCTTCCCTGGGCCAATTTCAGCCCTTGGGACACCATCCTCCAGGGCCCGGCCTTCTATTGAGGGGGGGTGGGGCACACAGCCCCCCTCCATGGGCCAATATCAGCCCCGGGGACCCCACCCCCCCAGGGCCTGCCAACATTCTGCAGGGGGGCACGTGTCAGTTGATTTTGGCCCTGGGGACCCTATGCCCCGGGACCCGGCACCGTTAAGGGGCGCCTACAATTCTGCCTTTGGGAGCTGCAGGAGGATGCCCCATGGCCCCCAGGGCCCCAGCCGACTCCAGAGGGAGCCAGAACTGCTAATAATGCTGGTCCCTCCAGGTGGAGCAATATTTAGATCTGTTCCCCTGCAGAGATTCAGATCAAAAGTCCGCTCCCAGCGGGCGGGAGCATTTTTGAAGATCCCGCCTTCTGCTAGCGGACTTGATGTTTGCTACCACTTGACAGGAGATTTAAAAATGCTCCAGCCAAGCGAGAGCAAACACAGCCTTATCCACACTGCTGCGAACAGGGAAACCACTATGTCCCGGGGGTGAGTTCCCCAGGACATACCCTGTGAGCAGGCCCCAGAGGATGAGGTCCCTGGGGCCATTACGAGCTTAGTGAGGGTGGCCCACTCCATTAAAGGAATTGACCCAGGGGATGCGCGACCTGGGGCCTTTTGAGGCTCAGGGAGGGGGGCCCTGTTGCCCCCTCCATATATAAGCAAATTTAAGCCCTGGGGTGGGTTTCCCAGGCCTCTGCAGGCATGGGGAGTAGGGCCACGCGGAACCCCCTCCCCATATATAGTAATTTTGGCCCCAGGGTTGGGCTCCCCGGGGCCTCTGGAAGCTCAGGGAGGGGGGCCATGTGGCCCCTTCACCTTTATAAAACAGCCCGAGGGTAGGCTCCCCAGGGCATAAACTAATAAATGTGGCCCGGCCGCAATTTTTTATTTTAATTATTTTTTTATACAGCGGGATGGTGGCATCCTTTGCCAGTTTTTTTTCATATTGGCCCCAAGCGGGTCTTTTTGGGTCCCCCCCATGGGGCCTATGGGGTCAGGGTATTCCTACCCTGCACCCTAATATATATTTTTTGTAACCTCAGGATTTGAGGCTATATCCACAAGTCCTGTAAAAACTGTCAGCAACATTTTTCTCATGTTGCTGGCAATCAGAATGTTTGCTCTTGTGGGAGTCTTACTCCCGTGGGAGCAAGATGGCCCAAGGGAATTAAAGCTCCCTGGGCTAATCAGAATGTTCTGCTTTCAAATTGGCACTCCTGCAAGAGTCTCTGAGACTCTTGCAAGCCCAACTGTCCAAATATCTATACATTCTTTTATCCTTAATATCTCAAAAACTACTGAATGGATTACACCAAATCACAAAAAGCACAATCTGCGGACCAAGATCTAGCTTTCTGCCGAATTTGGTTTAATTCTGTTCAGCGGTTTTTGCTGTAGCCTTGCCAAAAGAAGTTTATGGAAAATGGATGGGGATTTTGCGTTTTGAGACCCCCTTTATTCTCAACCCCCACTTGACAGATTACCCTGAAACCTTCTAGGACGGAGCTGAGGCGCATGAACTTTTTTTTTTGGAAAGCTTTAAGAAGATTAGTCAAACAGAACTAAAGTTATTAGCAAACCAAAAAACACTCCGTCCATGGAAAAGCAGACCTAACTATAACTGACTAGTGGCAGCTGCCATTAGTTACACATACATTTTTGTCAGTGCTCTTCATCCATTTGTTTGCTCGAGTCACATTTTATTTACACCCACTGCACCATACTGCCTTTGGCTCTTATCTAGTTAGTATATCTATGATTTCATTTAACAGTTTTGTTAATCCAGAGGCATTTTTACCTTTTATTACTTTTATAGCCTATTTTATCTCATTTAAAAAAAAACATATTTTTATTAACAGTTTTGGTTTTCCCGCATTTACACTGCACATTATTTGTAACAGCAACATTTCAATGTAGTGTTCATTTATCACACTAGACAGATTATTACACATTACAACGACAATCCTGGGGAGGACGTATCAACAGTAATCCTCTGTTCGGGACTAATATCAGCTCATCCTTGCTCGCACAATAGCCCGCCGCCCCAGTAAGTGGCAATTACAATCCCTGTCTAACACTGCTTCCACGCCCTGTCTCGGTGGGCAACTCCGTTTTCATACCTGGATCGGGCACTGCCCTCAGCATTCATACACTCAACCTATTGGACTTAAGCACACATTCCAGTAATATGAGAATTAAACCAAAAAAAAAAAAAAAAAAACAAGGGGAAAAGAACAAAGAGAACATGGCATGCCTAGGGGGCAAAGGGTGCACCTGTTTCCTGCAGCGCAGTCAAGTGACTCAACCGTCAAGCAATATATGCTGTATCTTGCTCGCACCATCTGAAGTGGGGGGGGGGAAAGGGGAGAGGGGACGGGGGAGAGGCAAAAGGGGGAGGCGATGAGTCCCCACTCCACAGGGCTTGATCCCACATCCACTGCTCATGGTTTCCCAGGACCAGCGTCACTTGTCCCTACTCCCAGGTGGGGGAGGTTGTGTGTTGTCTAGCCCTCTGCCACCAGGCCCACCCGTGCCGACCAGTGTGAATCATGCGCTGCCACTCACCTCTTCTACACTGGCAATACTGGTTTGCTCCGGGTTTTCCCACTTCACCAGCACTTTTTTCCATACATCTTCTATCGGTCTCCTCCTGATACCCCTCGCCTCCTCCCAACTCAAGGCTCTGGCCTCCGCTCCCACCCAACTGATAACCTCACTGTTCTACCTAACTATCTGCGGTCCCGTGGCGGATTTCCACATCAGAGCAATCCGCCTCTTAGCCAAGCCCAAAGCCAGGTCTATAAATCGAGTCCAAACTTTCCTCTTAGGAGGACGTGGGAAAAGTCCCAACAAACAGACCTCCACAGACAGCGCCAGGACCCTCCCCAATGCACCTTTAATCCTGGCCAGGATTCCCTCCCAGTACAATCTTACTACGCCGCAACTCCATGTCATGTGTATGAAACCGGCATCCACATAGGCACACCTTGGGCATTTCCGCAACTCACCCCGTACGTAACATTTAATCTATGAGGCGTCACATACACCATATGTATATAGTTGAATTGCGTGTATTTAAGTCTGGTGTTCCTTGAAATTTTCTTGTGAGATCTCAGTACCTTACCCCATTCACTATCTGTAAATTCCCTGTCTATCGCTCTTTCCCATTTACTCCGGAGTTCTGTCATTGGGCCAGTGGCTGCGGCAACCAGTACTTCATGGTGCCATTTCACTTGGTTCCCCGCCGTGCCCAGCGTATTCACTGCATGTAAAACCGGGTGAGTCACGGGCTCATCCCCCCCTCCCCATAACCGTCCAAAGGTGCGAACCAAAGCCTCATATTGCAAGAACCGGCCGGGAGAGAGGCCATAGGCATCCATTAAGTCTGTAAACGGAACTAGCGAGCCACCTTGATAGCAGTCACCTACTGAGTCTATACCCGCCTCTGTCCACACCTGCAGCTGTCCTGCCGTAAACACCATCAGTGGGTCCCCATGAGGAAGCCCAACCAATGATAGCGTGGGGGAGTACCATGGGGCCCCACCCAACCTGCGTACACAGCGTTTCCAGGTGTGTATGGCCGTAAGCTGCAACACCGACTTGTATGGGACACTGAGCGCCGGTCTCAGCAATTTGGCTAGCAAGAAAGCCGGGTCACCGCCGGGTTCCATTAGCCAGGTCCCCTCAACATTCACACCCTCCAGCCACTGCGCCAGCCACTGCAACTGGGCAGCCAGCATATATAGCTCGAAATCTGGCACCCCCAGGCCTCGCTGTTCCATCGGGCGCTGTAACGTCTGTAGGGAAACCCGGCGTCTATCATCCCCCCAGATCAGGTCCCTCACTAAGGCATTCAGGGGACCGAACCATCCCTGGGGCATCAGGGTCGGCAAATTAACGAAGAAGTACAGCAATCTCGGCAGCATAACCATCTTTAGTAAAGAAACTCTCGCCATGATAGACAGAAGCAAAGTGCGCCAGAAATGCACACATGTCCTGAGAGACCGCAATGCCCTGTCCAGGTTCCCACTCCTCAGATATTCCAGGGAATGAAAGACCTGTATCCCAAGATATTTAAATGAGTGGGGGACCCAATTAATGTCAGCTGGTAAACACACCGGCCGAGGTGTCGGACCCACTAAAGGGAACAAGTAGGTCTTCTTCTTGTTAACCTTCAAGCCTGACAGCGCCTCAAAGCGCTCCAGGAGTGTAAGCACCATTACTGTCCCAAGTGCTGCCGTCTGCAGGTACACAACAGATCATCAGCATACAAGGAGATCGTATGGATACGCCCATCCAGTTGAATACCCAGGCCCACCCCACCTTGCTGAATCAACTCCGCAAGGGTTTCGATCGCCGGTGCAACAATAGGGGTGAAAGAGGGCACCCCTGCCGAGTCCCCCGCTGTATATGATATTGGGAGGATACCGATTTCCCGACCTTGACCCGTGCCATTGGCGAGGCATACAACAGTTGAACCCACTTCACCCACACCTCCCCAAGGCCCAGCAACAGCATAGTCTCAAAAAGATACTTCCAGCCAACCGTGTCAAAGGCCATTTCCAGGTCAACTGACAGCACAGCCGCTGAGGGCAGGGATCTCGTCTCTTCGTGGAACAGAACATAATACAGCCTGCGCAGATTGTAGGAGACATTACGGGAGGGGATAAAGCTGTTCTGATCCGTATGAATAATGGTATGCATATGCAGGAGCAACCGGACCACCAGTATTTTACTACGGGCCTTGAAGTCGAGATTGAGCATCGAGAGTGGTCTATAATCCGTTACTGGGGCAGTAGCCTCCCTGGATTTAGATAGAGGCATTACCAGCGCACTCTGGGTCGACTCAGGGAGGGCACCCTGGTGTAGGGATTCTGCATATAGGGTCACCAGTCTAGGCGCCAGCTGATCCACATACGCCGCGTAAAATTCCGCCGGACGTCCACCCGGACCTGGCGTCTTCCCCTTCGCCATGACCGCAATAGCAGCCCTAACCTCATGTAGGGTCACTGGGCCCCCAAGTCTTCCTGCACCTGCTCGTCCAGAGTCTGCAGTGGCAGCTCCTCCAGAAATTCCCAAATGCCAGAGCGGGAGACCGGCCCGGGGCTAGAATATAAATTCCCGTAGAAAGTTCTAAACTGAGCATTAATGGCATCAGGGTCATGAAGCAATTCCCCAGTGTCTGTCTGAATCTGCATGATCGGTGCTCCCCTGCTTTCGGGCCGAATCAACCACGCTAACAGGCGGCCAGCTCTCCCCTCCTCTCTTGACACCCTGTCAAGGTATTCTCAATAACTGTGGCACCTCAATCGTTATAGAGCTTCGCTGTATTTAGCGTGGGCTTCTTGCAAAAGCCCAGCAGAGCGAGCCTTCACCCCCTGAGCATTGTCCAGTTGCCGGATCTGAGATTTCATGTCCAATAATTCTTGCTTAATTTCCCGCTGTGCACCTATTGACTGCCCCAGGCTGTGGCCACGCACCACCACCTTGAATGCCTCCCATTCCACTAATGTGGAAGACGCTGAGCCGGCATTGACCGAAAAATAAGTCTAAATAAGGGTCTTCACGGAATCCCTGAAAGGGGCATCTTCCAGCGCCAGCGGATTCAGCCTCCACAGCGGAATCGGGGGCTGTCTCCCCAGGGGCTGCTGCATCAGCAACAGGGGGCTATGATCTGAAAGGGTCCTACCCAGGTACTCCGTGCGTGTGACAGATGCACTGAAGCCTGGTGTGCACAAGAAGGTGTCCAGTCTGGTGTGCAATTGGTGCATAGGAGAGAAATTTGAGTATTCCCTGTCCGCAGAATGCTGTAGTCTCCAAATATCCTCCAGACCCCAGTGACTAACCCAGGTCCGAAACCCCGCTGCAACCCGGTGTGTCTGGGACCCCAGCAGAGGAGGGTGGGATCTGTCTGCCTCAGTATCTGCCACACAGTTAAAATCACCACCAATGACAGTGTCCCCCCCCACACAATCAACCAACTGAGCCGAGAGGGAAGCGAGGAACCCCAACTGTTCCACATTTGGTGCATACACACTCCCGAACATCACCTCCTTCCCCGCCAATCTCCCCGTCACCAGAACATACCTGCCTTCACTATCAACCTTAGTGAGAGTGTGTTCGAAAGGAACCCCTGGTCTCACCCATATCAATACCCCCCTAGCAAAAGCAGAGTAAGTGGTGGCATAAATCCGACCTCTCCATCGCCTGCGTAGGTTAGCCACTTCTCCACTGGTCAAATGGGTTTCTTGCAAGAGAGCCACATGTACATCCCTCCTCTTCAAATACGCATAAATCTTATATCGTTTGGCCATAGACCCCATTCCCCGAATGTTCCAGGTAATGAACTTGAATGCAGTATACATTGATTAGACTGGTTCCACACCCCCAACCCCGCCGCACCCCCAATTATCAGCACTCCAGTGTCCACATCCCCACCCCCCAGCATGCACAAAATAATAAGCAAAAACAAACATCCCCAATAGGTCAACTCCCCGACCCCAGGACAGACTAGCAAAGGCCAACCGCCCAAACCACAGACCAAACAGCATCAGCAAGTGAAGGCCCAAAGCTACAGAGCTAGGACCTAAAGGGAGCGTGGCAATCACCACAGGTGCCCAACAGAAACACCGGTATTCACCCAGGATGCGCCAGCCCCGGGAGGCCGGTCCAGCCCGCACCCAGGAGCGCACCCGACCACCCCCACCACCCTCCACAAATCCCCATGCAAAGGGAGAAGGCACAGTAATAAAAGACAGGGGGGAGCGGGGGGGAGGGACGGCCAGTCCAGAAAAGGAAGAGGATGAAGGAAAAGCAAGAGAGGACCTGAGGCATCGTCCCACAGTTTAGATAATCTCATCAGCTGTGCCCGGGGTCAAAACCGGCAGTTTGACACTGCCACTGCAGGACGCATCATAGTCCGATTCATCTGTCCCTTTCTTCGAACCCGTGCCTCCTTCTGATGACGATCGCCGACCCTGCATCATGACTGTCACTGCTTGTAACACCTCCCCTCTTTCTTTTTCCGTCTGCGATGGACTCGGTTTCTTCGAGCTCCCACGCCTCCGACGTCTCTGCAACTTCTTCCCGGGCTCTCGGATCCCAGACTGAGCCACTCTAGATAATGTCCCGGATGGCCTTCCATCTTATAAGCGTCCAGCCATTCCCAGGCTGCCTTGGGGTCATCACAGAAGTGCGTCTTCCCGTCCAGCACTATCCGCAGTCTGGCCGGAAACATCAGTGAATATTGGATCCCTTTATCGCGCAGAGCCCTTTTGACCTCCAAAAAGGAGGTGCGACGCCGTTGAACCTCCTAGTTGTAGTCAGGGAACACGGACACTTTGCTATTGTCAACCACGTATGGCCCCTCCGTGCGCGCTTTCTGCAACAGTGCATCTCTGTCTTTAAAGTGAAGCAGTCTGGCCACCACCGGGCGCGGGGGCCTCCCTGGGGCCGGCGGTCTGGCCAGGACGCAGTGCGCTCTCTCTAAGGTGTAAAACTGCGACAATCCCTCCGGTGCAACTGTAGTGTAGTTCCTATTTCCCTAATAGGCTCTGCGCATTGGAATAATATACCCTATAGGTTTGACATAGGACTGAGGTCGGTATGTCCCTATCGAGTATATTAAACTTAATTACTTTTGTGCCAGCTAACTCAGAGGCCACTAGAAACTTCTTGTAAACAAGAAGGGAGTAGTTTCTGGCAACCGCATAAACATGACAACTTTGTTTCCCTTTAGAATCGGAACACTTCTCAGAATCGTGGAAACAATAGATAACAGTTTCACTCAGCTAGTCGTGCATGCTTAGTTTCCTCAGAGTTACACAGAAAGAATAGACGGGCGTTTCAATAAAAGGTTTTATTGAACAGTCTTGTTTCTCGTGTAAGAGATATAAGCTGTTATGATCACAAAACAGTATGCAAGATATATAATGTACAGCGTAAGCAGTAGAAAGAAATAATACTGCGCTAGCATTATCTTTTAGCATATATTCACATACATAAATAACATGATCTAAAAATGCGAGTACTCATAAGATGCGTTTCTAAGCTAGTTCTACCCCAATGTACCTAACCTAGTCTAGGTGTAGGGCAAGGTAAGAAGTAGGTGAAGTATTCTCTAGTATGGTATACTAAGAGTATGTTAAGTCTAGTATGCCAAGAGTCCCTCTAGGTTCTAGTCAGCTCCATACCTTGAGAATGAGAGAGGTGGGAATCTCCTGCTGGATCTCAAACTCTAACACCCCGCGAAGGGAGTCAGAACACTGGAAGCTGGATTCTTCTGTGAGCAGGAATGACAGCGTCTTCTCAGTGCGTCAGGCCCGGATACGGGCTCCTCTGAAGTCGAGGTCTCCTCTAACTTGTTTGGGCAAGGGAAGGTATATTTATACCTGGTAGGTGCCTTGGAATGTTTGCATTGACGTGAAGTCGGACAGAGGAAGATGTCAGGAATGAACCCTTAAGGTATAGCGGTTCATGCATAATAGATGAGTTCTTGGAGAAATCAATAATCCTGTGCTAGGGGAACTCCCAAGAGCTTAGGGGTATGGTTTCTAAGAACTCGTTGTGACGTTAGGGTGGACGGATGTCGGTGACCATGCCTGTATTTGGAGTGCATGGCTAATGCCTAAATAAGGACTGGGATTCTATGCCTATATAAGGGCAATGCGAATTGTGCCTTTATAAGGACATGTTTCGGGAAAACCTATATACGGACACCTAAAGCGGAATACAACACCCACTCCACTTTCGAATGAACGATAATACTAAATGCTAAACATTAATTGCTAAAAACATTTCTAAAAGCATAGTAAAAGAAGTTTTTAAAAGAACTGTTGCTAAAACATGTAATGCAATAGGTACTGTACATTTTAAAGCATTTTTCATTCTAAGCATATATTGGAAATAAATGTAACATGAATGAATAAACTGAAATATATACATATGATGAAATGGTTGACAAGTTTTCAAAAAATCAAAGCCATTGCATATCATGGTACTAAATGAAATTTTAGTAAAATAAGGTGACATTGTGTCCCTGGAAGTATTCAAAGAAGTCAGTTTTATAAGAATAGTTCTACTGTAAGCAGATTGTTTTGCCATGTATTTTCTAAAAAATAAAGAAAAAGAAAAAGTTCAATTTTAGGAAGAGTTCCAAGTTTTGAAAATATGAAGGCCGAATTCATTGCTTCCTGGTACACTGTGAGCCGAATCAAAGTCAGTGTATGGGTCTGGTGTAAACATGAAATCATCTATTTCTGTAGACAAAATATCGTCTACCGAAGGTGGTGACATTTGGAACACCTCGTTCAGAAGGTTAATTGCACAGAGATGAGAAACATCGCCTTCAGCAGAAGATGCCGCAGCAATGTTCGCGTCCGTTGTTACCTGTGTGCCTGTTGATCCATCTCGTACCTCAGCAGCAGCAGGAAGCGTCTGTGAGATCTCAATGAATGCCGTCATCAGGATTGGTAGCCTCTGGGGACAACACAGAGCATGGGCCATTACCGGGTCCAGCAGGGTATCGATATCCGTTGGCATGACTGATGGGAGTGTTAGACAGGTGTCTAGCACGCATTCTTCACCGCAAAGCAGGCAGCGTAGAACAGGTAAGATGCAATCTTGCCAGATTGGTCTGAATGACAGGAACCATGTTGTATTAAGTTCCCGTAGACGAGGCATGCCCAAAAGCTGCACTATGCGCTTACGGCACTTCCGTTCTAGGAGAGCTTTCTCCACATCGCTCGGAGTGATGTTGGTGGATAGGCTTGCCATAGCGTAATAGTAGGAATAGAAATAGGATTCCTGCAACAAGTGCTAGAATTAATGGCACACCACCAAACACCGAATGTGCAAAGTTTGGGATGATTCCGAGGACTGCCTGGAAGGGTGCTAACAGACCTGAACAGATGGTCTTAAATACATGTACAATACCGCTCGTATCAGACATGTTAAAGATACATCCCATCATTTCTGCGAAATGTATAGGGCAGTTTGTACGAATTAAAGCCTGTATCTCAGCCAAAGTTCTTGCAATTTGTAAATCATAGATTTCTTTGGCCGAGGTCAGAGGCATGGTCTGTTGCAAAAGCATGGCTTTCATTCTGCTTAAAGTATCAAAACGTATAAGAGAAACATTCAATGAAGGCCATAGAGGCGACTCCCTGACTGTGTCTATTGGGGGGAACAATACTTGCATACAGCAAGTAACCCTGGAGTCGACCGTTACCAGATATGGGATGCCTGGCAACATGCCACAGCAACTCTGATCATTCAACATGAGGTAACTCCCGTTAGAAAGTTGGCCAAACGTTGGATTAATCACAGTAGCCGGTGTACCCTGCTGGTGGCAGGACAAGTTTGCCACAGAACCATTACAAGCCCCGTGTAAAGACATGTCCTGACATATGAGCGAACCACTTAGTGCATTTTCACAGTGTGTACCGCTTAGAAACACTTCACGATCCCCACTCCAACATCTGTAGTCGTAAGGTAAATCCCAGGATGTCTTAATGTATTCTTTACCCAACCTTTCATATTTGCCTGCTTGCATTTGTTTGAGGCAATACTGAAACTGAAAAGTAGAGACAGGCAGAGTGATTTTGCCATGGATAAGCCATTCTGTAGCTGGTTTTTCTGCTACCGTAAATGGTAATTTTTCCAATTTTTCAATGCTCAGGACTGTATATTTTGCTCCCCTTTGTGCCAGTTCGATCTGTTTATCAGTTAGATTGTATTCTGCAAACAGAGCCGACGTGTTGATAAAACGCCAAGGCACATAGCCCGCACGCAAAGATTGCAGCGTCCAGCTTAATAACATAATAGAACGTAACTGAGATTGGCCTTGTTGTAACATGGCTAAATCTTGTTCCAGTATGTCAATAGCAGAGGATACAATGTTGTCCAATGAATAAATTCTGGATTACAAAGTTGTTAACCCATTGTCGACCACAGAGAGAGTTTTCTCTAAGTTAATACGATCAAGTTCACGTATTCGTTCTGCGGCCTCTGCCTGTGAAACCTTCCATACTTCATTATAAGCAGCATAAATGCCGGCATATATGAAACGTTTTTGACGCGGTTTTCTTGGTCCTAGCAAGAATTCCCTAAGGTCTGCATCTTCTTTAAGTAAAGATAAGTGTTGTTTTACATCCTCAAGTGTAGATTTTTGTAGCCAGTTGAGGCACAATTTTCCTACACTGTATGTTGTTACTACCCCCGGATGTTGTCTTTGAACGTATCGTGGGTCTGGCTTATGGATAGTAAAGCCCTGTCTTCTATTCAGGAATCTTTCTTGACAGATGTTTGTGTCTGTAGGCCAGAGTAACCAGTTTTTCCAGTCAGGATCTGTTCTGTTGGTTTGTAGTATTGTGTCAACTGTAACCGCTGCCTGTGTAGTGTTATTACTTGCAGGTGTTGGTACAGAAGGTGTTTTCATGTCTTTGATCTTAGTTAAACCAAGGCAAGACGTTTGTTGCACAGTTTCATTCAAAAACATTATTTGCTGAGGGTTGATACATGCTCTAAACAAAGCTTCTATCCCCTGTACTTGCCAATCTTTAGAACCCCAGACAGATTTCGTGTCTATTGTGTCTTTCCACAAGTCAAATCCATGTCTAGACAGTTGGGTAATAAATGCTGCAGAGTAAATCTGTTTTGTATTTGTTAACATAATTTTCTGTCCTGTTTTGTTTACATTTTTATAGTAAAATGTTTCTGGATCAGATGTATTGTACCCTGAAAAATAGGGAAACTTTTTAGAAAACGTTTTTGAACTACCTTTTGGTGGTGTAGGACAATGCTCCCATTGGTTAAACATAAACACATTTCTAGGTGTTGCAGATTTATGGAAGAAATGATGACCATAGTGGTTGTAGCAATAAAGCTGTTCATAGTCTGATGAACCCTCTAAGTATTCATTGTTAGAGAATGCAGCAGACCTTTCTAGATCAGACATCATATCATTTACAGTCTCAAAGTCCCAATCATCAGAATAGGTACTGGAGGAAATAAAATCACTTAGTGAAATTTTAAATAAATGTGGAATGTTCAAAAGTTCCATAGGACCGAAGATATCGAAATCGATTTTGTCCCACACTATACCATCCTGTATAGGAACGGCTGTGATGTTCACTGCTGACAAGTCTCTAGCTTCACGATGGGATGATTTGTGTGGTTTCAAAAGTAAGTTCACATTTTTACTTTCAGAGTCCAAATGGATGTATCTGCCATTTATAAGCACGCTGATAGTCATAACCAAAGCTAGCCAAAGCAGAAAGAAAAATATTCCAGAAATAATCCATAGTTCAATCCATGGTGAAACCAGATAAGTCTCTTTGAGGAAATGAAAAAGGTCTTGTACTTGTTGTTTGAAAGTTTTTGATGCTGGCGTCGTTTCAGGTTCACTCGGATCCTCAGAAAACATATCAAAGTTAATGAAATAGCCAGAAGCAGTTCTGTCAATTGTTGGAATTGCATCAGGATTTGTTGAAATTGCTGGAACCAGTTGATCACTTGTTACGTTGGTGTAGACAGGTGTATCTGGACGAACTGTTATTTGAGTTTCAAGAGGGATGAGTTCCATAGCATTATTACTTAGTCCTTCATCTGTTACTGCTGAATTCTCGATGGTTATGAGTCTTTCACTCTGAACCTCTTGGATAGTAGCGAGAGGAGTGCGTCTGCTACGAGGTTGGAGTCCACGAGGCCTACTATTTAGTATTGGCCACATACTGTGGTTTGATGAGGTCGATTGACACAAATCTTTTCTCCTTTTTTCCAGCAAGGGGCGGCAGAAGTACTGTTCTTGTTCCGTGTACGGCTAGGACAGGTACAGGTTGTCTGTAAGAAGGTCTAAATTCCTTCTTGTCTGCAATCTTCTCTCTGACTAGATCCCCAACTTTTGGGATTCAGACCGGCCTTGCTGGGACTGCCGGTTTTTCCCCAGTGGTGGTTGGCTTCAGGAACACGTTGCTTTGTTTCGATCTTAGTTCATTTAGATCCTGTAAAACAGCCAAACGATCTTTGATATCAAAGGGTTTATTTTCCACCACTGTGCCTTTACATTCGAGATCAGGAACCCACATTCTTGTCCCAAATAGGACCTCATATGGAGTGACCCCCCCTAGAGAACTTCTTGGCAAATTATTTAATGAGCGTTGGACCCCATAAAGATGTTTGACCCACCCATCACCCGAACCTAATACTCTAGCTGTAATAGACTGCTTTATGTCCCGGTTTTTCCTTCCCACAACAGAATTTCCTTCAGGATGAAACGGAGAGGAGTACCGCAATGCTACGCCCAAACTGGCCATGGCTTCTTTGTAAGCCCGAGAGCTAAACGCAAGGCCCTGGTCAGAATGTAGTGTGCCAATTGCGTATGTGCCGATAAAGACTCGCAAATCTTTTATAACAGTTCGAGCGTCAGCCGAGCGCTGAGGCCATATCCATAGGAATCTTGATTTAGTATTTGTGGGATTGCATTTGTCCAAAAGGACGCCTGCGCGTAGATAGTCTAATGCTGTCTAACAATGGTGTCTGTACTGGGCAGGCTACTTCATAGCATGGTGTCTGGTGGCATTCTGCATCACGCTGTCTATTGCAGTCTATGCAGTCATCGATGAAGATGTGAATCTGTGTATTCATTCCAGGCTACCAGTACATCTCTTTTAATGTTAATATTGTTTTAGAGATCCCTTGATGTGACAGACCCTCCCCCAGATGTGCTTCATAAATCAAAGCTGCTCTACGTTCCATGTTTGGAATTACCCTATCCCCCACTCCAGGGATTCGAGCAAAAGGAACGTTGTTCGCATCAATTACATAAGAGTACTTGAGTGGAAATTTCTTTGGTAACGCTGCACCACTGCCTTTGCTTGAAGCATTGACAGCCAACAATATCTCACTGTCTATTCTCGTTTTTGAACGAGTGATCGCAGCTACGTAAGCCGTCTGAACAGCCCCCTTTGCGGCTTCGTCAGCCAATGAATTCCCTGCAAAGTGAACGCCATCATGTTGATGACTCAGCGTGTGTATTACGTGAGCCTTTGGTAGTTCGTTTTTTAACTGAACTACTTGTTCCCAAAGCGTTTTATGCTTTATTGTGCCACCTTTTGCATCTTTGAACCCATTTTCAAGCCAATTTTGTATATATTCATTATACGACTGCACACAGTAGAAAGAATCGCACACTATTAGTGTGGGGAATTTGCGATCTGTACTTTCAAGTGCCAGCTTGAAAGCTTGTAGTTCAGCTCGCTGAGCTGTACAATCTCCTAGAGATTGAGTTTTAGTGACCATTGGTCTGAAGTTACCATCGCGCATGCAACCTTTAACGATTGCGCACGCTGCACTGTAAGCTTGCTTACTCCCTGTAGCGGGTTGTGCGGATCCGTCAGTGTAAATTATGAATTCATACTGATCGAGAGGCAGAATTTCAGTGGGCAGAGGACATTCATGTTCATATTGCAGGAACGCTTGTGTTTTTAGATCAGGATCAAAAACATATTGAACATCTGTTGCAGCATGAGAATTAACCCATTGTATCCATCTAGGATGTAAAGCTTTTGCATTTGGAATGCTCACTTTTGTGACCGCCTCTAAGGCCGGTACTGGAGTTACGACAATAATGCGTTTCCCTTGGGCTAGAGCTCTTTCTTTTGCTACAGCGGTTTGAACTGTTGAAGTGAAGCGCATTTCTGCTTGTGTATACAAATGTGATTTGTATGCTATTGGTATTTTTTCACCCTCATTAAATGTTAAGTAGGTGAATTCGCATTGTCCCGAAATTATTCGGATCACTAAATTGCGTTGACTTACGCATGTTTGTAAGTGATTTGCTGCTAACATGTTAGCTTGGAGTCAACGCAGGATTTCTGTGTGTTCCTGTGTCCAATGTTTGATTGAAAAATCAGGTTTGATTAATTCGTAGAGAGGTTTAACCCTTTCTGCGTAATTTAGAATGTAAGTTCTTCCAAAATTTAGGAAACCCAAGATGGATTGTAAGTTTTTCAGCGTTTTTGGAGGTTGGAGCAGCGCACACTTTTCTAAAAAGTTAGCTGCCAGGCTTCTGCCTTCACTTGAAAGCTCATATCCTAGGAAAAGGACATTGAGATGGGCAATTCTGGATTTTTTAAAGTTGAATTTATAGCCCTCAGAGGCGAAGCCCAATATAATGGTACTCACCCTGTTCAAGTGCCTATCTAGGTCATCGTCTGTCAGATAGATGTTATCGACATATGACAATGCCTCATTATCATAAATTTGTAGTAACTCTGTTACTCTCGCTGAGAATAACCCCGGGCTGTTTTTGAACCCTTGTGGGAGTCTACAAAATTGACGCTGGGTCCCCATTATTGAGAAAGCTGTTAAGTACCTGCTTTCAGGTGCTATGTTTTGACAAAAGAAACCATTTGAAATGTCCAATGTGGTTTTATATTTTTACGCACAATGTTATTCATTAATGCTGTACTATGTGCATTTTGCACTGCAAATGTTTTTGAACAAGTGTTCAAGTGTCTGTAATCCAAAACTAGACGATATGTATTGTCTGGTTTGGATACAGGAAACAAAGGGTTGTTCATTGAGGAGGTGCATGTTTCAATCACCCCTTGGTATTCAAGTTGATCTAAGATCTCCCTGACCTGTTTTTTAGCTTCTTGCTTTACTGGGTACTGCCTTTGTGCAGTAGGTTCATTTTTTAGATGTATTTTGTGGTGAGGTGAGTCCTCATCCCATCCTACATGATTTTTGTATAATGCTGGGGCCTGGGCAACTGCCCATTTCCTGGTATAAGTATATTTTAGGTGAATTGGAATATGGTTGGAGAAGGCTGGCATAATAATGTCCTCACCATGTGGGCACTCCCTGACAAATTGTGGTGGCCAGTCTTTTTCTGCTAGAAGTATATCATAACCCCTTGAAAGTTTCTCCCAAAAGAGTATTTTCACTTTTCTTGGTATGTCTCCCTCCATTCGGAGTGTTATTTCATATAACTTTTGTGGAGTACTAACCCTGGTGTCAACAGTCTCTACTGTGATGTACTCATTCAAGTCCACTGTCTCCAGAAGTTCCTTCAGGTTCTGGCGAGCTATTGTGACTTCTGCTGCACTGTCCAGCATTGTCTGAGCCCATTCTCCGTTCTTGAGCTGTGTTCTCAGTATTCTCGGCATGTCTGATCTTCAGACCTGCTACCTTCTTTTTGTGAATTGAGGTTTTGATTTATTTTTCTGAACGTGTTTATCGTCTTTGGATTTCACAAGATCTTCTCTATGTTCTGAACGTCCTCTTCTTTCCGATGTCTGTGACGATATCTGAAAGGTACGAGAGGAACGTGTATCAGTATCTTGATACCTATCAAGTTTTCTTAAATTATCCCTATTCCTGAGGTTATACCTCCTTTCAGAGGGCTCCTTTTGAGGAGACCTACCTCGGGATTGAGAACGTTTCTCGCTTGAATTTTGTTTATTAGTTTCCCACTTCTTTTTAGAAGATGTAGGAGTTTGTTTAATAGAGTCCTTCTCAGGACTTTCAGATAGTTTTGGGTTCAAAGGTTTTCCACCCAAACTATCTCTGCCTAATTCTGCATAAGATTGTTCTATTATTCTGGGTAGTTCATTTTGATGTTCTGTAACATCAAATTCCCTTAAGCGTTGGCGGATCGCCACTGATGCTGCCTCCCCTTTAATATTAGATAAGATTATTGTTGAGACCTGGTCGAAGTTTTTCAGTAATTTCATACCTAAATTCAGAGCAGGCTCTGCCCCGGATTCGTTTTGAATTTGTTTCAGGACATCTCGTATTACTGCAATTGACGGAACACCATGTGTTTTAGTATAGAAGGCAGCAAAGATTGCGCCCCAAGTGGTACAGTCCTCCAGTTGTGGTGTGATCCCCATTGGTAAACAGATTGTTAGGATTCTGTGTTTCTCATAAGGGCTAGTATTCGGAAATACTGCTTCCATTTGAGTAATTTTTTGAGCTATCCAGAATGGAATTTGCTCACGTTTTGTGGGCATTTTACCCATTGCTGCGTATAAAGTCTGTGGAGTAATTTTTAGTGTATTCCTCTGTTGAGGGGTTTGATTTGGAATGGTCAATGGTGGTTGGACTGTGAAAGTCCGCATGACATATTGGACCAATTGTCTGTAAATTTTTATTAACTCTGTAAGTTGAGTAAGTAATTCCTCGTCTGACATTATATCGAGGTCAGGATGAGGTGTGTAGCCGGCTGGAATCGGCCATGTTGCTCCTGGTCTACCTAGTGGACCGAACCTGGTAATGTTTCTGTGATGTTTTAGGTCGCCTTTAAACCAGAGATGATGCTCCTGGTATGTGAGTGGAATTTCAATATCCTCGAAAGGAATATATTCCTCTGGTGGTTCATCTTCTTTGTAGTAGTGAAACACTCTTGTGACTGGATTTGATTCTGGGAATACTATCCATGAATAGAATACCTCTGTCTGAAAGGATTCGTGTGCCTCTATCACGAAAACTGCTCTACCCCCTCTTGATGGTAGGCCGTGTTTTATACGTTTTAGAGTGATGGCTCTTCTTAAGTTTGGAGCGATGTCTATAACACCCTCCTCGGTTTCATTTAAACCGGTAAAGTTAAAAGCTGTTACGACTGGGTCAGCCGCAGCTACACCGTTCTCAGTGCCACTGTCCCCGTGTATGGACATCTGTTTTTTGAAAAATGTAGTACAAGTTTCAAGGAAACAAAAGATAAGGTGCACAATATTTTGAAACACTGTATCCTTCAACAGTGATTAAACCAAAATAGCTAATATATAGGGTTTTTTGTCCTATTTAGCTTTGGCGGATATTTAACCCTACCCACTCCAGACGTCTTATGGAGTATGTGAGAAGGGGTCTCTGAGAGAAAAAGCACGACTGAGTTACTCAGTATCTAGCGTTAAATTAGTGCCTTACCAAACCGTTGGGCGCCATGTAGTGTAGTTCCTATTTCACTAATAGGCTCTGCCCATTGGAATAATATACCCTATAGGTTTGACATAGGACTGAGGTCGGTATGTCCCTATCGAGTATATTAAACTTAATTACTTTTGTGCCAGCTAACTCAGAGGCCACTAGAAACTTCTTGTAAACAAGAAGGGAGTAGTTTCTGGCAACCGCATAAACATGACAACTTTGTTTCCCTTTAGAATCGGAACACTTCTCAGAATCGTGGAAACAATAGATAACAGTTTCACTCAGCTAGTCGTGCATGCTTAGTTTCCTCAGAGTTACACAGAAAGAATAGACGGGCGTTTCAATAAAAAGGTTTTATTGAACAGTCTTGTTTCTCGTGTAAGAGATATGAGCTGTTATGATCACAAGACAGTATGCAAGATATATAATGTACAGCGTAAGCAGTAGAAAGAAATAATACTGCGCTAGCATTATCTTTTAGCATATATTCACATACATAAATAACATGAGCTAAAAATGCGAGTACTCATAAGATGCGTTTCTAAGCTGGTTCTACCCCAATATACCTAACCTAGTCTAGGTGTAGGGCAAGGTAAGAAGTAGGTGAAGTATTCTCTAGTATGGTATACTAAGAGTATGTTAAGTCTAGTATGCCAAGAGTCCCTCTAGGTTCTAGTCAGCTCCATACCTTGAGAATGAGAGAGGTGGGAATCTCCTGCCGGATCTCAAACTCTAACACCCCACGACGGGAGTCAGAACACTGGAAGCTGGATTCTTCTGCAAGCAGGAATGACAGCGTCTTCTCAGTGCGTCATGCCGGGATACGGGCTCCTCTGAAGTCGAGGTCTCCTCTAACTTGTTTGGGCAAGGGAAGGTATATTTATACCTGGTAGGTGCCTTGGAATGTTTGCATTGACGTGAAGTCGGACAGAGGAAGATGTCAGGAATGAACCCTTAAGGTATAGCGGTTCATGCATAATAGATGAGTTCTTGGAGAAATCAATAATCCTGTGCTAGGGGAACTCCCAAGAGCTTAGGGGTCTGGTTTCTAAGAACTCGTTGTGACGTTAGGGTGGACGGATGTCGGTGACCATGCCTGTATTTGGAGTGCATGGCTAATGACTAAATAAGGACTGGGATTCTATGCCTATATAAGGGCAATGCGAATTGTGCCTTTATAAGGACATGTTTCGGGAAAACCTATATACAGACACCTAAAGCGGAATACAACACCCACTCCACTTTCGAATGAACGATAATACTAAATGCTAAACATTAATTGCTAAAAACATTTCTAAAAGCATAGTAAAAGAAGTTTTTAAAAGAACTGTTGCTAAAACATGTAATGCAATAGGTACTGTACATTTTAAAGCATTTTTTCATTCTAAGCATATATTGGAAATAAATGTAACATGAATGAATAAACTGAAATATATACATATGATGAAATGGTTGACAAGTTTTCAAAAATCAAAGCCATTGCATATCATGGTACTAAATGAAATTTTAGTAAAATAAGGTGACATTGTGTCCCTGGAAGTATTCAAAGAAGTCAGTTTTATAAGAATAGTTCTACTGTAAGCAGATTGTTTTGCCATGTATTTTCTAAAAAATAAAGAAAAAGAAAAAGTTCAATTTTAGGAAGAGTTCCAAGTTTTGAAAATATGAAGGCCGAATTCATTGCTTCCCTGGTACACTGTGAGCCGAATCAAAGTCAGTGTATGGGTCTGGTGTAAACATGAAATCATCTATTTCTGTAGACAAAATATCGTCTACCGAAGGTGGTGACATTTGGAACACCTCGTTCGGAAGGTTAATTGCACAGAGATGAGAAACATCGCCTTCAGCAGAAGATGCCGCAGCAATGTTCGCGTCCGTTGTTACCTGTGTGCCTGTTGATCCATCTCGTACCTCAGCAGCAGCAGGAAGCGTCTGTGAGATCTCAATGAATGCCGTCATCAGGATTGGTAGCCTCTGGGGACAACACAGAGCATGGGCAATTACCGGGTCCAGCAGAGTATCGATATCCGTTGGCATGACTGATGGGAGTGTTAGACAGGTGTCTAGCACGCATTCTTCACCGCAAAGCAGGCAGCGTAGAACAGGTAAGATGCAATCTTGCCAGATTGGTCTGAATGACAGGAACCATGTTGTATTAAGTTCCCGTAGACGAGGCATGCCCAAAAGCTGCACTATGCGCTTACGGCACTTCCGTTCTAGGAGAGCTTTCTCCACATCGCTCGGAGTGATGTTGGTGGATAGGCTTGCCATAGCGTAATAGTAGGAATAGAAATAGGATTCCTGCAACAAGTGCTAGAATTAATGGCACACCACCAAACACCGAATGTGCGAAGTTTGGGATGATTCCGAGGACTGCCTGGAAGGGTGCTAACAGCCCTGAACAGATGGTCTTAAATACATGTACAATACCGCTCGTATCAGACATGTTAAAGATACGTCCCATCATTTCTGCGAAATGTATAGGGCAGTTTCTACGAATTAAAGCCTGTATCTCAGCCGAAGTTCTTGCAATTTGTAAATCATAGATTTCTTTGGCCGAGGTCAGAGGCACGGTCTGTTGCAAAAGCATGACTTTCATTCTGCTTAAAGTATCAAAACGTATAAGAGAAACATTCAATGAAGGCCATAGAGGCGACTCCCTGACTGTGTCTATTGGGGGGAACAATACTTGCATACAGCAAGTAACCCTGGAGTCGACCGTTACCAGATATGGGATGCCTGGCAACATGCCACAGCAACTCTGATCATTCAACATGAGGTAACTCCCGTTAGAAAGTTGGCCAAACGTTGGATTAATCACAGTAGCCGGTGTACCCTGCTGGTGGCAGGACAAGTTTGCCACAGAACCATTACAAGCCCCGTGTAAAACATGTCCTGACATATGAGCGAACCACTTAGTGCATTTTCACAGTGTGTACCGCTTAGAAACACTTCACGATCCCCACTCCAACATCTGTAGTCGTAAGGTAAATCCCAGGATGTCTTAATGTATTCTTTACCCAACCTTTCATATTTGCCTGCTTGCATTTGTTTGAGGCAATACTGAAACTGAAAAGTAGAGAGACAGGCAGAGTGATTTTGCCATGGATAAGCCATTCTGTAGCTGGTTTTTCTGCTACCGTAAATGGTAATTTTTCCAATTTTTCAATGATCAGCACTGTAAATTTTGCTCCCCTTTGTGCCAGTTCGATCTGTTTATCAGTTAGATTGTATTCTGCAAACAGAGCCGACGTGTTGATAAAACGCCAAGGCACATAGCCTGCATGCAAAGATTGCAGCGTCCAGCTTAATAACATAATAGAACGTAACTGAGATTTGCCTTGTTGTAACATGGCAAAATCTTGTTCCAGTATGTCAATAGCAGAGGATACAATGTTGTCCAATGAATAAATTCTGGATTACAAAGTTGTTAACCCATTGTCGACCACAGAGAGAGTTTTCTCTAAGTTAATACGATCAAGTTCACGTATTCGTTCTGCGGCCTCTGCCTGTGAAACCTTCCATACTTCATTATAAGCAGCATAAATGCCGGCATATATGAAACGCTTTTGACGCGGTTTTCTTGGTCCTAGCAAGAATTCCCTAAGGTCTGCGTCTTCTTTAAGTAAAGATAAGTGTTGTTTTACATCTTCAAGTGTAGATTTTTGTAGCCAGTTGAGGCACAATTTTCCTACACTGTATGTTGTTACTACCCCCGGATGTTGTCTTTGAACGTATCGTGGGTCTGGCCTATGGATAGTAAAGCCCTGTCTTCTATTCAGGAATCTTTCTTGACAGATGTTTGTGTCTGTAGGCCAGAGTAACCAGTTTTTCCAGTCAGGATCTGTTCTGTTGGTTTGTAGTATTGTGTCAACTGTAACCGCTGCCTGTGTAGTGTTAATACTTGCAGGTGTTGGTACAGAAGGTGTTTTCATGTCTTTGATCTTAGTTAAACCAAGGCAAGACGTTTGTTGCACCGTTTCATTCAAAAACATTATTTGCTGAGGGTTGATACATGCTCTAAACAAAGCTTCTATCCCCTGTACTTGCCAATCTTTAGAACCCCAGACAGATTTCGTGTCTATTGTGTCTTTCCACAAGTCAAATCCATGTCTAGACAGTTGGGTAATAAATCAGGGGTGTGGAATTTAATAAAATATCTACTTGTCCATGGGGCAAGTTGCTTCATAAATCTACTTGTCCTGTAACAAAATCCACTTGTCCCTTTTGTGCCATGTAATGCGGCAACAAATTACGCAGCAATCTCATTATATAAGAGTTCTGATATAGCCTCTCTGATTATACCAGGGTTCGTACCATAGTAGTGTTTGAATACTAGCAATTCCCTTATGCTGCTATGTTTCTGCAGGTCTACATACTGGGGCTGAAGGTAGTGGTAAGCAATAGTTCCAGGGTTGGAATGCCCTTTTTAGTCTGTGCAAACCTACTAACGTGCATGTTTTAAGGGTTTTCAACAACTCTTCTCTAATCTTTTCCCATACTGAGAATGGTTGAAAATTTACTACTGAGAGTGGCAGACTTAAAACTTCTTCCAGGCTTGGGAAAAAAGTGGTTGGAGGAAAAGTGAACTTGAAAACATTCAGATTTTCACATGAGCAAATCTACACCTGCATATTTGCTCATGCTAAAATGCAGTTCACAAATATTTTCTGGGAATATTATTTCTTGGCCTACTTCTGTAAATTCTTGTGAATTCATGGAAACTGTACATATGCACTTAATGCAAGGATATATACCATGGATGCACTTTTGAGACTTTCTTTAATAATTGGGCCTCTAATTAGGCCTGGCGTTAACTATGACCTTTTGGTTTTTTTAAATTCTGTCGGTCTCTCTCTGTCTGTCTATCAGCTGGCATCCCTGTAAGTGACAGTATTCTGCTCTTTTAGAAGGAGCATATTGGCACACAAAGTCGTTTTGTTCAGTGCCCAGAACCGCTGTGGCAATGTGTGCTGAGACCAATTTTTTTTTTTTTTTTTGCTTTTGCCAATGCTTGTTAGAATGGTGAGGGCCCAGCAGCTCCCACACCGATAAGGTTTTACAAAAACCATGCCTAAACAAGTCACGCCTTGACAAAACCAAAAGGCTGACCACCAATTTCAGACCCACTAGGTTTGCCAATGCTTGTTTATTTTTGTTTCCCATATTCGTATTTAAACTGGTTACACTGATTTTCCATTCTGAATATTTTTGGGAAATACTAGCATACATCAACATGTTACTAAATGATGCTGCAAAGATACGGTACCTAAAATCTTACAGTAGTTTAGCTAAATGTTTTTTGTTTTTTTCTTACATGCATTTTTTTGTGAACATTTTATTTTGAAAGCTAAGAATCATCGCTCTTGCTTTCAAGCTTCTGCAAATATTTGCATATAATCAGAGAGCATTCTGGGTGCATTATACAGAGCCTCATATTACTAAACTTTGAAAATGTGTGTACACATTTATACTGGAACCACCGTCAGTAGTGCAGGCCGAGCTTACAACATTTACTTTTAGTGTTCACCCTAATAATAAAGGCTTTGCATTAATGAACCATAAATACAAGTTTGAACCGCATTTACACACATATTACCTTAATTGTAGAGAATGCCCTTCCCTGATCCCTAATGTGGTACTGTAAACTGGCAGCCAAAGGGTTTGTGCTGCAGGGGGTTGGGCCTACTTGTCCCGAGGACAAAATACACATGAAAACTTGTTGCCCTTGGCCCCAAACAATATGTCCCAGGCGTCGGGCTATAGGAATTCCACATCCCTGATAAATGCTGCAGAGTAAATCTGTTTTGTATTTGTTAACATAATTTTCTGTCCTGTTTTGTTTACATTTTTATAGTAAAATGTTTCTGGATCAGATGTATTGTACCCTGAAAAATAGGGAAACTTTTTAGAAAACGTTTTTGAACTACCTTTTGGTGGTGTAGGACAATGCTCCCATTGGTTAAACATAAACACATTTCTAGGTGTTGCAGATTTATGGAAGAAATGATGACCATAGTGGTTGTAGCAATAAAGCTGTTCATAGTCTGATGAACCCTCTAAGTATTCATTGTTAGAGAATGCAGCAGACCTTTCTAGATCAGACATCATATCATTTACAGTCTCAAAGTTCCAATCATCAGAATAGGTACTGGAGGAAATAAAATCACTTAGTGAAATTTTAAATAAATGTGGAATGTTCAAAAGTTCCATAGGACCGAAGATATCAAAACCGATTTTGTCCCACACTATACCATCCTGTATAGGAACGGCTGTGATGTCGGTGACCATGCCTGTATTTGGAGTGCATGGCTGATGCCTAAATAAGTACTGGGATTCTCTGCCTATATAAGGGCAATGCGAATTGTGCCTATATAAGGACATGTTTCGGGAAAACCTATATACGGACACCTAAAGCGGAATACAACACAACCACCTCGCGGAGCCATCTCTCCAGGTACTGGATCATATTGTCACCTTCCACTCCTTCCGGCAAGCCCAGAACCCTCACATTGTTCCTTCGGTTCCGTCCCTCCGCGTCCTCAGCCCTCCGTTCCAAGATAGCAACTCTAGCGGACAGGTCCCCCATCTGGGTGGTCAAAGACTGTTGCGCCGGTGCAATGACTGCCAGGGATGATTCGGTCTGCTTGACCCTGTCCACCAGCTTCGCATGTTCAGTCCGCAACAGACCCAGCCCCACTGCCATGGTGCTGATGTCCTGATTCAGCGTCGCCTTGGTATCCGCAATGGCCGCTAGTATTTTAGCCAGTTGCTGTTGGAAAGAACGTCCGGGGTCTCACTCTCCGACTCCTTATGTACCTGGTCAGGTGCCGTGTCTTTGTGTTCTGGAGGGGGTCCCATCAGCTTCCCCCTGGTCTTCCCCATTGCCAACGGGATAGGGTGTCCAACTGAGGATCTGGTTCACCCCTCTCTGTGCGGTCGGGGGCAGTCGCCAGGGTGCCAGCCACCCACCCCTCCAGTGCAGAGTCACAGAGGCCCTACGATGCGGGTGGTTTGTTACTACACCCTGTGCCCCTCTGGAATACTCCTCACCATTAAAATATGTTGCCAGGGACTTCTAGGCCACCGCACTTATGCACTGCTCCCTTGTCCCACACTCGTGGTGCCAAAGGCCAGACCCCAAAACCAGGTCCCCAGGAAACAGTGAAATCAGGTCGCAAAGTCTACGGGGGCCGCACAGTCCTGCCTCACCTCTGTTATGCCCCTGCACCAGGATCGGGACCCGTAGTTCCAGCCAGGTATCCACACAGCACCAAGCCGAAGGCAGCACTACACTCCCCTGCCCAACCACAAGCCACCACCGGGTGGAGCACGTGCCTCTTCTATGTTCAGCGTCGTATGTGCCAGCTCTGGACTACACTGTGGGCCTCCCGGTCTCCAGGGCCACCAGTAGCCTGCACAGTCCCCCCAGACCTCGAATTAGGGCTCAGGTGGCCTCCACCGCGGAGCAACCCCAGTTCCACACCGCAAGTCCACTGCGGCCTTTAGGCGTGGCCCAACAAAGCGCCAAGCTCCTCTGCTCCGCTCAGCCCGCCGGAGCATACCTGGCATCACCAAGTCTCCCAATCGGCCAGTGAAACGTCAGCCACCGCAAGACCCCCTCTACTGCCGTTCACTCTCTGCCTCAATCCACAGGCGCAGGCGAGGTGCAGCCCGCAACAGTCCAGTCAGCCCAGGATCGCCACACTCCACGGCCGCACCACAGGTCTTGAGCCACCGCCAGTGCACCCCGGGCCGTCACCCGACTCAGGCAGGGCGTATTGGGGCCCGTATCCCAGCCCGGTCCGCCACTTCACCGCGCCACTAGAGAAAGCCTCAGGCCGCTTCCCTTGCGCCGCCCGCGGCAGCCGGCGCCCCTGCCCCACACTTCCGATGGGGGAATACCTCGGTGGGGGGGGAAGAATATGGCCCCAACATCCTCCTGCAAGCGGGCAGACTGCCCCGTTGTCGTCGCCGCACTCTCCCGCTCCACAGGACCTCGGGCGCGCAGCGACAGCTCGATGCCTCTCGGCGCACTCAGGGTCTCACCCCCCGGTGACGTGCACACCTCAGTATGTCGTCCAAAGCACCCGGCCGGGACAGCGGTACTTCCTCGGAGCCGGCCAGTGACGATCTCCAACAGGGGGACGAGGCACCAGTGTCACTCCACTCCTCAGGGACCCTCGACCATCCGCTTACACAGCCCCAAGGTCCGGCCACAGTTCCGCTCCTCCTCCTCTGCAGTGGGAGTGACTCAGGGCGCCATTTTGACTCAGCCTCGGCGATATACGCTTCGTTCTGAAGTCGGTCGCCTCACAGCCCCCGGGCCCCCAATCAGCATAAGCAGGGTCCCAGCTACCACCTGCTGGTCGGGCACTCGGCAGTGCGCTCCCGGGCCCCGGCGGACACCACAGTACGCATGATAATTAACCCGGCTGGCGCGGAACTCTCAGCTCACGCGACCACCATCGTTGGCTCCTAAGCCACGCCCCCCTAGCCTATATTATCTCTATTTGTTTTTCATTCAGCTATTTAATTCGCTCTTTTACTACAACCCTGTTGTTGAATTGTTCCAACTTAGGAAATGTATCCTCAGATATCTCCAACAATATGCCTTCTTTTTGTGGAACAACGGCAGTGCTTAACTTTAGGAGGTTTTGCAGGTGGTGGGCACCAGCACCCAGTTTGGGGAGCAGAACTTATTTCATCAGACTCTGAGCCTAGTGACAAAGGCGGAAAAGGGAGAAGAAGTAGGAAGAGAAAAATAGGAAAACGACAACAAAAAGAGAAAGAAAAGACGAAAAAGAACTGCCACAAATGAGGGAAAAAAACAGGAAGTAAATGGTGCTGGAAGAAAAAGGCACTGGGTGGAATCAAGTATGCAGTTTTTCTTGTTAGCAACATTGTCATTAGCAGCTCCGATGGTGGGCTCCTAAGAAAAACCTTGGCCCCTGCCTTTTTTTTTCTTTTTTTAAATTTAAGCACTGAACACCGGACTCTTTTTTGCATTGTGTAATGCTTTTAAAGTGGAGGCACTGTTAGGCCGCACTCTTTTAATGTGATAGTGCCAGGGGTGTAACTCAGGCCACTGGAGCCCCTGCGGAGTATTTGGACCCCCAACTCTTAAAGGGACCCCAAATCCTTCAAGGGCCCTCCCTTCAGCGCAAGGCCGATGAATATCAATGATATATGGGAGACTCGTCACATTCGGCAGGTGGGCCCCATCATTTTGGGTTACGTCACTGGACAGTGCATTCAGTCAGTAAGCCGACAGTGGTGCAAGAGGGACAGCTCTTGCAATCTACAGAAGCAGGCTCTGCCAGACACAAAATGCCCGCGCTTCCTTCCCTCCATTTCATACAATAAACATGTGGCAGAAGGCCTGCAAGCGGTTAGCTGCTGTAGTGGAGCATTTCAAAACATTACTTTAAAATACATATTTAGATTTGCTTTCCCTAATTACATTTTTTGAAACTGAACAGTAAAACATCTTGCCTAAAGTTGCGGCAATAAAACACTCTAAAATGTAAACACTGTGATTTCGTGCGTGCTGTGCACCCCCTTCACAGGATTAGCGGCCCTGGAATACAGGAAAGCAGTTAATGGATTGGTCGTGCAGTGTCTTGAAATTTACAGCCTTGTACTGTAACAAATGTATTCCCCGTTTCGGTGTGAAACACGAAGGGAAAATAATCATACTTTGTGAACTATAGCACCAAGGGAACAACTCGTTTCTCACGAAATCATCAATTTGGGATTTAAAAAACATATATGTCACTTTAAAATGATATTACAGTGTTAAAATTCTTCAATAAGGGAGCTGCCTCCAACCATAACAGGTTCAACTGCTCCAAAGACATCCAGGGCCTTATTCAGTGTTGGATACTAATGGGTTTCTGTAGGGGGTGCTAAATCTGCAGGAGAATCCACCAGTGGAATTTCATTCTTCATGGTGGAGAAAATTGGAGTGGTAGATTCTCCTGTGGATTTTGCACTATCATCCAATTATAAATACAGGGCATGTGTCTATTCTTTAGAACCTGTTAAGCCCAGACATTCTGCAATTTTGGACTTTCCTCAATTTTTTTCTTGCTCTTTACTGATCAGGATATAGAATTGGGCAGAGAATAAGAGGATTTTGTCCCAATATCAGGCAGCTTTTAGGAAAAAAACAGAAGAATTGATAAGGCATTCAGATTTTATCTCTTATTACTGAAACATATTGTGCTAGTAAAATGACCCCTTTATGTGGTCTTTGTGGATTGACACTGTGCCTTTGATAATGTGCCTATGGATCTCCTATGGGGCTCCTTGTTGGAGCAGGCAAAAGACACACAGATGATGGACGGAATACAGAGAAAATCAAACATTCTTCTCCAGTCAATAGATCTGAGTTAAATCCATCGTTCTTTTGCCCACCGTGCCACCCCAGTTTAGACCTGCAGTCTCGACCGCAGGGCCCCAGGGTATTTTAGTGAGATTCCCCTCATGAAGCCTAATCAAATTGCGCAAGAGACAAGGCAGAATGTCCTGCTCCAGCAATGGTGATGCCCCGAAACCGGTCCCAGGATGCTTGTTTCCGGTTCAGGGAGGACCTGGGTTGGCAGTTCGGTCTGGACTGTTCCCATATGCAAATCAGTCTTGACCCTGTGCCGAAGGTAACTAAGCCGCCTGCAGGCTGCCAGCCACATATCATGCGCATCCTTTGGCGACGAGGCGTAAGGTTGGCCTTTGGCCTCAGGGACCCAATCCCCGGGGCCAAAACATATATATTATGGGGAAGGGGCATGCAACCCCCTTCCCAAGCTTTAATAGGCCCCTGGGGGCAAAATGCAACAAAAAAGTTGAGGGGGCCACGCAGCACCCTCCCCGAGCCTTAATAGGCCCTGGGGACTGCATCCTCCAGGGCTAAATCCTAAGGAGTGTGGGGCATGCACCCCACTTCCTGACCCTCATCAGGGCCCAGGGCCTAAAACCAATTTAAAAGGGGAGGGGGCGTGTGGCCCCTCTCCCTGAGCCTTCTAGGACCCTGGGTTCCTCAACCTCCGGGGCCAAATTTAATAAAAAGGGAGAGGGGGCATGCGGCTCCCCTCCCCGAGCCTTGTTAGGCCATGGGGACCTCATCCCCTGACGCTGTGCCTTTTTTAAAAGGGCAGGGGGGCTGCGTAGCCCAACTCCTGAAGCCTATTTTGGCCCTAGGGACCCCATCCCCCAGGTCCCTTATCAGTAGAGATGGGTGCTTTGGTGCCCACCCGAGGCACCCATCAACCAACACATTAGAGGCTGCGGGGGGAGTCCCATGGCCCCCGCAGCCACAGCAGGCCCCCTGGATGTTGTGGGAGCCGGCATTGCTTCTGCCCAGAGGGAGCAGCTGCTTTTTGCTTGCTCCATCCAGGCAGGAACAATATGTGTTTTGTTTCCTCCTTTTTTTAAGCATTTCTGCCCCGGGAGATGGAGTTCTGGGGCCTTATTAGGTTTGGGGAGAGGGCCATGTGGCCTCCCTCCCATTCAATAAGTTGTCGGGGATGAGGTCCCCGGGGCCTCTAGGAGGCTTCGGGAGGGGGGACATGCGCCCTCCTATTAAAATATACGCTGCGCATCCCCAGGCCCTGGCCCACCCAGGGGTGTTTATATGGGAGGGAGTCCGGCTTTTTTTTACAAAAAAATGATTGCGAATTTGCAGATTCTTTGCAAATTTGTGGCAAAATGTTTTAAAAAACAAACATATGGGACCCTACCACCAGGCTTATGGGATCAGGGTATCTCTACCCTGCCCCTTATGTCTTTATTGTGTGTTTTTTAGGACTTTGGACTGAGTCCCGAGTTCTAAGATGACTGCTACCACTTCCTGGTTGATGTGGTGGCAGCCAATCAGATCTAAGCATGAGATCTGTCTGTTTTGTGGATTCTCCACAGTGTGATATATACAAAGTTATTGAATCTTAATTTTTTGAAAACTACTTGACCCAAAAACCAAAAGCACTCTTACTGGACCAAGATCTAGCCTTCTGCCAAATTTGGTGTAAATCCGTTCAGCGGTTTGGGCTGTAGCTGTGTCTAAATTTCTTATGGAGAAATGAATGTGGAAAATGTGTTTTGGGGCCCCCTCCTTTTCTCGGCCCCCATGCGATGGATCATCTGAAACTTTCCATACGTAAACTAGCCAAAAAGTAGCACTGTTTTGGAAAGGTTTGGGAAATTTGTCAAATGGCACAAAAGTTATTTGCAACACAAATTAGGCATTTCCTATGGAAACACAATCCTAATAACTACCTAGTGGCGTCAGTCACTGGGAAATATCTACACATATATATCTATATATACATACACATCCTTGCCAACCAATTCCCTTATCCACCCTTAAACACTAAAAACACTCTTACCACCCTATTCCCTTATTCACTGCTAAACCCTAAAAACAGCCTTACCACCCAATTCCCTTACCCACCCCAAATCCTGAAAACACTCTTACCACCCTATAACCTTACTGTTAGAAATGGGGTTTCTAGTTGGCAGTAGTGTGCACCCTATCCAAGTAGGGCCCCTCACAATAATCAGGGCAATGGAGTCACACAGCTTAGATAACCCCTGCTCACCCACTTGGCAGCTTGGCACGAGCAGTCAGGCTTTTCTTAGAGGCAAAGTGTAAAGCATTTGTACATACACACACAGTAACACACTGAAAACACTACACAGTGACTCCACACCAGTATAGATGAATAGCCAATATTTATCTGAATCAAACAAGACCAAAACGACAAAACTCCAACATACACAAGTCAAGATATCACTTTTCAAAGATTAAATAAGTTCAGTCCATAATTTTTCTAGGTATAGCAATTTCCTATGAGTAGGTGAGACTTACTCTAGTAATACTCTTGAAATACTCCTGGAATGTGGAAACAACTTAGGAGTACTATAACAGTAAGTCACAGCATAAACTTTGTGAATTAGAACCTCTGTATCTGAGTCTCCCTGCAACCATGACCACAGGTCTCCATCTCTCTCCCTCGATGTAGAGATGTTCAAGACAAGCAAGTCTTCAGCCTGGCTTGGGCTAATCATATGGCTCTGGCTTGACCCTTGTCTCGAGGGGATGGGTGAGCCAAAATATAGTTAAGCAAAGCACTAGACCCCCCCCACTGAAAATTATAAAATATAAAAACCACTAGATGCATGACAGCTGAGCATATGAAATCTAAATATGTACTATTTTGCTGTGTGTGTCTGCAGTTGAGCAGATGTGTAATTCATATTTTTCACTAAAGACCAGCGGGAATTCAGTCCTCTTTGTTTTGCTAATCAATGTAATTGCCATTCTTGAGGAGCTGACCCTCTACTCTCATACTGTTTATTACGTAAGGGGTAGACAGTGGCATTAACATAAAAAACTATCCAGACTTCCCTTGCGCTTGTTCAAGAAAGACACTTTTACATTTTACACATATATTTGCTGAGCACAGCATCTTAGGTCCAGAAATAATTGAACACAACACTTTGTCCACTGGTGGTAAATGTAGAGAGAAGATATCCCCCCAGTGGTTGAATAGCACAATATGCAACTAGGTAAACTGAGTACAAATTAGGGGTAGCAGAAGGTGCTGAGTTTCCCTCCATGGAATTCCATGGAGTTACATGAAAACTCTGTGGGATTCCGCAGAGTTCCGCGAGCAGGTAGAATCGGTACAACACGCTGCTTGCACTGATTTTTAGTACTAGGAGCTTGTTCTGCACTGCAAAAGCAGTGCGAATGGCGCCATGCGGCGCACCAGATGGCGCTGCTTTTGCTGCTACTCGAGTAGATTATCTACTCGAGCTGCGGGCTTTCTCACCGCGAACATTTGTAAATAGTTGCAACTGCCCGCAACCACCCATGTTTAGAAAATCTCGCCGGGTAATGTCCCAGTGCCCGGTAGTTATGCTAGGGGATGCCAATTCTTGCTTGCGCTTGCCAACTTATTGTTGGCGAGCCATGCATGTGAAAAAACTTCACCATGCGGCGAAACTGGCAAAACTCAGCAAACTCCGCAGGTGGAGCGTAATTTATCGCTCACCCCTAGTACAAATCCCAGCTTTCCCACTAGTCTATGTTGTTAGACTCTATGCAAATCACTTTACTTCACTGTACCTTATTTGAATTGAGTGCTGTTGGACCTGGCCCTTTCTGCTGAGTCACCCCCTAACTTTTTACCTTGTGCCCTCCACTGTTTGCTGAATTCATTTTTGTTAGCCCTAGACTCTGTGCACTTTACCACTGCTAACCAGTGCTTGTCCTCTCTCCCTAAAACATGGTTAAATTGGCTTTTACCCAATTGGCAAGTTTTATTAACCCCTTCGCTGCTAGGCCTTTTCCCCCCCTGTGCTAAGTCTTTTTTTGGCTATTTGGAGTAGTTCGCGCTTAGGCTCCTGTAACTTTTTGACCACATAAGGTATCCACGCCAAATTTGTGTCCTTTTCTTCCAACATCATGGGGATTCTAAAGGTACCCAGGGTTTGTGGATTCCCCTGGAAGCGACCCAGAAATTAGCCAAAATACAGCTACATTTTGGGTTTTTTGGGAAAAATGGGAAAAAAGTGCTGCAAATGAAAGCGTCTGGGTTTTTCCCTGCAAATGGTATCAAAAAAGGGTTTGTGGGGCTGAAATCACCATTTTCCCAGCTTTTAGGGAATGACAGACTTTTGTCAGAAAACTAAACTTTTTTACACAGTTTTGGCATTTTTCTGGGACATAGCCTATTTTTGTTATTTTTTGTGCTTTCAACCTCCTTCCAGTTAATGGTAGAAATGGGTATGAAATCAATAATGGATCCTGGAAAGCTATACATTTTAGTAAAGTAGACAATATTCTGAATTCAGCAAGGGGTCATTTGTGTAGATCCTTCAAGGTTTTTTTATAGAAACTAACAGTTAAATATAGGAAAAATTGAAAATTAGTTGAAAAAAACAGCCTTTTGTGTCAACGTTTTCACTTGTAACTTCTTCTAATTATGACAGCTCTTTGAACGAAATATAACGTTACATCTGCGGGACCTTACTGGTTGTGGGGATATATAGGACTTGTAGGTTCACCAAGAATCCGACGAACCCAGAGCCAAAACTGAGCAGCGACTTGCAATGGTTTTTTATTATGTACCGGGTATATAGCAATTATTCTGGGAAAATGTATACATGGAAAAATCGGTATGCAAGACACCTATGTATTTCTGAAATGGGAACAAAATATAGAGTTTAGAAACAGTAGATATTTGCACATTTCCGAAATTGGGAATACTCATACTAGCATCAGAATTATCGGTCATTTTTCAAAATGACTTCTTTTTACACATTGTCTTTCATTTGGAAGGCAGAAATGCATTAAAAGTCAATAGGTAATAACATTTGCTTTACAAATCTGAATTACCCTAAGTCTCCCGATAAAAATGGTACCTCACTTGTGTGGGTAGCCATAGTGCCCACGACAGGAAACGGCTCAAAACGCAACGTGAACACACCACAATTTCACAATGAAAAATTACCCTTTTTTGCAAAGTGCCTAGCTGTAGTTTTTTAACCCTAGCTCTGCCGGCACCTAGGGAAACCTAGCAAACCTATACATTTTTGAAAACTAGACACCCAGGGGAATCCAGGATGGGGTGACTTGACTGGCTCTCACCAGGTTCTGTTACCCAGAATCCCTTGCAAACCTAAAAAAATGTCAAAAAAAACACATTTTCATAACATTTCTGCAGTGGAAAGTTCTGGAATCTGCGTGGATCCACAAATTTCCACCCACCCCGCGTTCCCCAAAGTCTTTCGAGACAAATGGTACCTCACTTGCGTGGGCAGGCCTAGTTCCCACGACAGGAAACGGCGCAAAACGCAACGTGGACACACCACAATTTCACAGTGAAAAATGACCCTTTTTTGGCAAAGTGCCTAGCTGTAGTTTTTTAACCCTAGCTCTGCCGGCACCTAGGGAAACCTAGCAAACCTATACATGTTTGAAAACTAGACACCCAGGGGAATCCAGGATGGGGTGACTTGACTGGCTCCCACCAGGTTCTGTTACCCAGAATCCCTTGCAAACCTAAAAAATTGTCAAAAAAAACACATTTTCCTCACATGTCTGTGGTGTAAAGTTCTGGAATCTGTGTGGATCCCCAAATTTCCACAGACCCCGCGTTCCCCAAAGTCTTCCAAGAAAAATGGTACCTCACTTGCGTGGGTAGGCCTAGTGCCCGCGACAGGAAACGGCGCAAAACACAATGTGGACACACCACAATTTCACAGCGAAAAATTACCCTATTTTGGCAAAGTGCCTAGCTGTAGTTTTTAAACCCTAGCTCTGCCGGCACCTTGGGAAACCTAGCAAACCTATATATTTTTGAAAACTAGACACCCAGGGGAATCCAGGATGGGTTGACTTGACTGGCTCCCACCAGGTTCTGTTACCCAGAATCCCTTGCAAACCTAAACAATTGTCAAAAAAACCACATTTTCCTCACATTTCTGTGGTGGAAAGTTCTGGAATCTGCGTGGATACACAAATTTTCACCCACCTCGCGTTCCCCAAAGTCTTCCGAGAAAAATGGTACCTTACTTGCATGGGTAGGCCTAGTGCCCACAACAGGAAACGGCGCAAAACGCAACGTGGACACACCATAATTTCACAGTGAAAAATGACCCTTTTTTGGCAAAGTGCCTAGCTGTAGTTTTTGAACCCTAGCTCTGCCGGCACCTAGGGAAACCTAGCCAACTTATAAATTTTTGAAAACTAGACACCCAGGGGAATCCAGGATGGGGTGACTTGACTGGCTCCCACCAGGTTCTGTTACCCAGAATCCCTTGCAAACCTAAAAAATTGTCCAAAAAAACACATTTTCCTCACATTTCTGTGGTGGAAAGTTCTGGAATCTGCATGGATCCACAAATTTCCACCCACCCCGCGTTCCCCAAAGTCTTCCGAGACAAATGGTACCTCACTTGTGTGGGTAGGCCTAGTGCCCGTTACAGGAAACGGTGCAAAACGCAACGTGGACACACCACAATTTCACAGTGAAAAATGACCCTTTTTTGGCAAACTGCCTAGCTGTAGTTTTTGAACCCTAGCTCTGCCGGCACCTAGGGAAACCTAGCAAACCAATACATTTTTGAAAACTAGATACACAGGGGAATCCAGGCTGAGATGACTTGACTGCCTCTCACCAGGTTCTGTTACCCAGAATCCCTTGCAAACCTAAAAAAGTGTCAAAAAAAACACATTTTCCTCACATTTCTGTGGTGGAAAGTTCTGGAATGTGCGTGGATCCATAAATTTCCACCCACCCCAAGTTCCCCAAAGTCTTTCGAGAAAAATGGTACCTTACTTGCATGGGTGGGTCAAGTACCCGCGACAGGCAAGGGCCCAAAACCTATTGAGGCGACATCAAAATTACATATCACAAACCAACCTGGTTTTGCAAGGGGGGGTCCCATGACTTTTTGGCCCGGGGCTCGGCGGCCACCTAGGGAAACCTACCAAACCCACACATTTCTGAAAACTAGACACCCGGGGATTCCAGGGAGGTATAGCTTGTGTGGATCCCCAACGTTTTCTTACCCAGAATCCCCTGCAAACCTGAAATTTAGCTGAAAAATCAATTTTTTCACACATTCTTGTGTGGGAAAGTTGTGGCATCACCGGGCTGACACAAATTTCCTACCACCCAGTGTTCCCCCAGGTCTCCCGATAAAAATGGTGCCCAGGGGGGGCAGAAAGCCTACTAGACGCCAGGGATTATTTTGAGCAAAATTTAATTAGGGTGGGGGCTGCCCAAAACGGGCATGCTAATGCCCCCACCCTAATTAAAATTTGCCCAAACAAATCCCTGGCGTCTAGTGAAGCTTTTGCCCCGGGGGCAGATTGGGTGCTATTGCCCCATCTGCCTCCGGGGGCAGGAAGGCTGTAATTTTTGCGGGGGAGGGGTGGGGGCATGGGCATGCCCGTTTTGGGCAGCCCCCACCCTAATTAAAATTTGCCCCAAAAAATCCCTGGCGTCTAGTGGGCTTTCTGCCCCCCAAAGGGGGCAGAAAGGCTGTAATTTTTGTGGGGAGGGTGGGGACATTGGCATGCCCATTTTGGGCAGCCCCCACCCTAATTCAGATTTGCCCCAAAAATCCCTGGCGAGTAGTGGGCTTTTGCCCCCCGGGTGCAGATTGGGGGCTAATGCCTCATCTGCTCCCAGGGGGGCAGAAAGTCCACTAGACGCCAGGCATTTAGGCAAATTTAATTAGGTGGGGCTGCCCAAAACGGGCATGCCAATGCCCCCACCCTAATTAAAATTTTCCCCAAAAATCCCTGGCGTCTACTGGGCTTTTTGCCCCCGGGGCAGAAACGCTGTAATTTTTGTGGGGAGGGGTGGGGGCATTGGCATGCCCATTTTGGGCAGCCCCCACCCTAATTCAGATTTGCCCCAAAAATCCCTGGCGTCTAGTGAGCTTTTGCCCCCTCGGGGGCAGAAAGGCTGTCATTTTTGCGGGGTGGGGGCATGGGCATGCCCATATTGGGCAGCCCCACCACTAATTATAATTTTTTTTAAATCCCTGGTATCTAGTGGGCTTTCTGCCCTCCGGGGGGCAGAAAGACTGTAATTTTTGCAGCCGGGGGGTGGGGGCATTGGCATGCCCATTTTGGGAAGCCCCCACCGTAATTCAATTTGCAATAAAAAATCCCTGGCGTATAGTTGGCTTTTTGCCCCCCCGGGGGGGCAGATTGGGGATACTGCTCTCAACCGCTCTCAGGGGGGCAGAAAGGCTGTAAATTTTGCGGGGGTGGGGACATGGACATGCCCTTTATGGGCAGCCCCACCCTAATAACTTATGCGCCAAAAAAGTCCCTGGTGTCTAGTGGGCTTTTTGCTCCCAGGGGGGCAAAAAGACTAAATCACACCAAATTTATTTGGGGGAGCAAAGCCCTTGCCCAGGGGCCGCTCCCCCTCCCTGGTGTCTAGTGGGTGGATCCCTGCTTGGGATTGCCCTCCTGGGGCAATCCCCAAGCAGGGATCCACTGGAGAGGGGTACCATTGGAAAGGGGAGATTCTCCCCTTTCCAATGATACCTCTCCCGTCTTTCTATGTGCCCGGGGGGCTGAGATAGCCCCCTGAGCACATAGAAAGTGAAACTGAAATGAGCCTAAAGGCTCATTTCAGTTTCGGTTTCTGTGGAATGATGACAGCGCGACGTGCGCGCTGATCGTCATTGCACAGAAACCAGGGAGGGGGCCTCTGGAGCTGGGGAAGCTCTCCCGAGGCTTTGGGGGAGAGAAGGAAATCCCTCTGCTGTCTGCAGCAGAGGGATTTCGTGCCCCTGGCCTCATGACAGAATGGTTCCGTCATGAGCACAGGGGCACCGATGCTCATGACGGAACCATTCTGTCGTGAGCATCGAAGGGGTTAACATATAAGTCCCTTTTAGAGTTGTATACCATATATACTTTCAGTGGGCCTGAAGAACTTATTGTGCCACCATCTTAAGTAGCATCTTAAAACATGTCCCAGACCTGCCATTGGAGCCTGAATGTAGTTTTAAACTACAGTGTCAACTTGGCATTTAAACCCCCTTACCAAGCCTTAAACTCCCCTTTTATTACATATAAGTCACCCCTAAGGTAGGTCCCTAGGTAGCCCAGAGGGCAGGGTGCTCTGTAATTAAAAGGTTGGACATGTACTTTTAAGTTTTACATGTTCTGGTAGTGGAAAACTCATAAATTCGTTTTTCACAAAATTGGGGATTCCTTATTACATTTAATAAGCTGTAATTTCCAAATAGGAGCTGGTGCCTATATCATGTTTGGTGTCTATGGAATTGTAATGAAAACCAGGTTTAATGGTAAAGTCTATTTTCTAATTGCAATTTTGAAAATGCCACTTTTAGAAAATTGACATTTTTGTGCCCGTAGCCTGTCTTGTGTCACATGACTGGGTGTAACTGACAGACTTTGTGAATTCCCCCTAGACAGTCACACAACAGAGGAATTTGGTGTGCCTGAATGAGCCATCTGCTGGCAGGGTGAGAGGAGTTGGCCTAACGGCTCGGGCGGCCGACCTCGAATCTGGGGAACTGGGTTCGAGTCTCGGCAATGACGCTGAACATCCTGTGATTCTGGGCAAATCACTTAATCTCCCCGTGCCTAACAAAAATGAATGTGTCCTCCTGTAACGCAACTGGTGCTATGTAAAGTGCTCTGATACCCGATTCGGGTCAAGTTCGCGCTATATAAAACTCCGTAAAAAAAAAAAAAGCTGAGCACAGCTTCACTTGCAGCTGAATAGCCTGTGCTCTGCCTTCACACAAAGGGCCTAACAGCCTCACGTTGTCACTGCAAATAGCGTAGCACCAGGGCACAGGAGTCAAGAAATTCCATGCACTTCAAAGCCACTGTCTAGAAGCTTCTCCCACCTCTCAGAAAGAGGACTCCAGGGTATAAAAGGCGGACTTCGGACACCAACACCACACCGCACTTCTGGACCTCTGGATACCCTCCCAGGAAGAAAGACTGCTGTGCTGCTGAAAGGACTACCTCTCTGGTGGACTGCTGATCTGAAGGACTGATGCTATGTTGTCCTGCTGCTCTGATACCTGCTGTCTGGGTACAAAGACTTGATCTTCAACTGTCCCAGGACCTCCAGAGTGACTCACAAGGGCTAGTTTGCTGGCCTCCTGTTCAGAGCCACTAGGACACAAAAGGCTTCGCCCATCTTGAACCCACACCTGGACCCAGCCTGAGTGAGTCCTGGCCCTCCAAGTGGTGCCCTCCAGTCTTGGACCCTTGGAAATGGTGCCAAAGGTGTCCAGATATCCAAAATCCAAAAGTGAGGTTTCTTTGGGTATAGCGCTCATAGTGCGCTGGGAGGGTTGCATCTCATGTGTACCTGTGCTGTTTTTAAATTATCACTATCGTTTTTAAAATATTGCAATGTAAAACTCTTGGTTTAGGCTCACCTTATAATTGTTGCGACGCTGATTGCGGTGCCCGCCTGTAAGAGCGGACCCACACAGAGGTCAGCGCTCTAGTTCTCTGCTCGGTCCTCCAGCACTTCATATTTAAATCCGGATGCTGCGACCGCTCGTTTGGTTTGTGCTTTGGGTATAGCGCTCACAGTGCGCTGGGAGGGTTGCATCTCATGTGTACCTGTGCTGTTTTTAAATTATCACTATCGTTTTTAAAATATTGCAATGTATAACTCTTGGTTTAGGCTCACCTTATAATTGTTGCGACGCTGATTGCGGTGCCCGCCTGTAAGAGCGGACCCGCACAGAGGTCAGCGCTCTAGTTCTCTGCTCGGTCCTCCAGCACTTCCTATTTAAATCTGGATGCTGCGACCGATCGTTTGGTTCGTGCTTTGGATATAGCGCTCACAGTGCGCTGGGAGGGTTGCATCTCATGTGTACCTGTGCTGTTTTAAAATGATCACTATCGTTTTTAAAATATTGCAATGTAAAACTCTTGGTTTAGGCTCACCTTATAATTGTTGCAACGCTGATTGCGGTGCCCGCTTGTAAGAGCGGACCCGCACAGAGGTCAGCGCTCTAGTTCTCTGCTCGGTCCTCCAGCACTTCCTATTTAAATCCGGATGCTGCGACCGCTCGTTTGGTTCGTGCTTTGGGTATAGCGCTCACAGTGCGCTGGGAGGGTTGCATCTCATGTGTACCTGTGCTGTTTTTAAATTATCACTATCGTTTTTAAAATATTGCAATATAAAACTCTTGGTTTAGGCTCACCTTATAATTGTTGCGACGCTGATTGCGGTGCCCGCCTGTAAGAGCGGACCCTTCACAGAGGTCAGCGCTCTAGTTCTCTGCTCGGTCCTCCAGCACTTCATATTTAAATCCGGATGCTGCGAAGGCGAGGGAAAGTCAAGCCCGTCTGCGATCGTCAGTGCCCGAAACGCGTTCAGCGCCAGAACCCCTGCCCGTTTTCCAAGGTATGCTTACTCACGCAGCGAACTTATGAGTTACAATCCGGGTAAATGCGTGCTCCATAAAATACAGTTGGATAATCTACCTCCCTGCCATAGGCGTTGTAACATCTGTGGTTGGATGGCCCTAAATCCGTCCACAATTTATATGACCAAGGACTTGGGGAGACAAGCCGGTCAACAACAGGGTTATTAACTCCTCACGAGATAGCAAGGGCTCCCAATCAGCTGCTCAGACTTCTGATCTTTTTAACAAGAACCCTCGAGCCATCAGCTGCATTTTACTCAACACAAGGTCAATGATCAAGCACAAGCTTCACTTAGAGTGCCTGATCCAAGTAGAAAATCCAGACCTCGTTTTTCTCACAGAAACCTGGGCAAATGAAACAAATGAGCCGGACTGGAATGCTGCAATCCCGGCCAGCTACTTTGTTGCTAATTCTGATAGAATTGGGGCAAAGGGTGGTGGAATCGCTGTAATTTCTCGATCCCACTACACGGTGAGAATTACACCAGAATCCACATTGGATGCTGAGGCATTGTCTTTCAGTATAAAATATAATAACCGAGAACTGTTCCCGGGTCTTCTTGTCTATAGACCTCCAGGCCCTAGATCCTCCTTCATTACCTCCCTCCAGACCTACTTGGAGTCATGCCTATATACCGAATCTTTCACGGTACTAGGCGATTTTAATTTTCACTTGGAAGCCAATAACAATTCTGATACGTCCAGCCTAATAGATAAGCTAGCTGGTTTTGGGCTGAATCAGATTGTTAGTGAGCCAACACACCAAGCAGGCCATACATTAGATGGCATTTTCACTAATAACGATCTTATAGAAGTCAAGACTGTGTGTCCATTACCCTGGTCTGACCATTCGGCGGTACATTTCACCATCAATCTTGCAACAACCAATGGTTGTCGCAAGAACAGACCTTCTGTGGTCAAGTCTCGCGCTTGGAAATCAGTCTGCAAAAATGACCTGTCATTAGCACTGAGTGAAAGGCCTTTAATTCCAACTGACCCCAACCAGGCTGCAATTATTTTCGATAGCTGGCTCAATAGGGCAGCAAATAAAGTGGCACCGGAAGTGACGAAGCACTCTCGAAGAAAGCTAGCCTCGTCCCCCTGGTATTCGGCGGAACTTAAACAAGTTAAAATCAAATGCAGGCAAAAGGAACGCATTTGGAGATCTAAATACAGCGTGTCACACAGGAAAGACTACAGTGTAGCCTTAGAAGAATATAAAATTGCTATAACCCAGGCCAAAACAGATTACTTTACCGCCAAACTCCCCAAAAGAACTATTTAAAACTGTTTCCGCTCTGACGAGATGTCCGCGTGACACCACGTTCACTCCAGATCAAAAGTTTGTGGACAAACTGGCCGTTTTTTTTCAAAATAAGGTTGAATCCATATATAATGAACTTTTGAAAACAGCTGAGGTGGCTGGGAGTAATCATTTAGAGAAGCAGGAGGACAAGGTCTCTCACTGCAGCCTAACGCAATTTCCATTGTTGGGAGAGGAAAAAGTGATTGATCTCTTGCTGAAAACCAAATCAGGGTCCCCCTTAGATCCCTGCCCGCCGCATATTCTACAACTGGTCCCGAAGGAGATTAGCGCTTCGCTGTCTCCAATATTAAACCAAATTGTAATCTCAGGGATCTTTCCACTGACTTGGAAAAAGGCCTGTATTCGTCCTCTCTTAAAAAAACCTAAGCTGGATCCCTAAGAGGAGAAAAACTACCGTCCTATCTCCTGCCTGCCTCTACCCGCCAAAATTCTGGAGAAGGCTAAGAACTCAGAATTGACAACATATCTGGAGCTAAATAACATCCTTGACTCTACCCAACATGGTTTTAGATCGCTGCACTCTACTGAGTCGGCCTTGATTATGGCAACAGAGGAAATTCGGAAGGTGATGGATGGTGGAGGAAGGTCTGCCCTAATTTTGCTTGATCTGACAGCAGCCTTCGACACCGTTAACCATTCAGTACTAGTTCGAAGGCTGCAGGATGTTGGTATCAGTGGTAAAGCATTAGCCCTTCTTACCACTTTTCTATCATCCAGGGAACAACTGATCCTCTGGGATGGCCTTCAGTCTGAAGAGTTCACTGTTCCTGGTGGAGTTCCACAGGGCTCGGCTTTATCCCCGACGTTGTTTAATATATACGTTGCCCCTTTGGCTCGACTCATAAAAAGCTATGAGTTTCACGCTGGTGTCATACGCTGATGACACCCAGCTTGTAGTGTCCGTAGCCCAAACCGTGGACGTAACAGCTGCCCAGTTTAGCAAATGTCTTTCTGCATTGATGTCTTGGATGAATTCCAATTTCTTAAAATTGAATGCGGAAAAAACTGAGGTGGTGGAATTTGGACAGAAATCATCGGTCTGGAGCCAATTATGGTGGCCATCTGCAGCCGGTACCTGCCCGGTACCGGTAAATAAGGCAAGGAACCTTGGCTTTCTGATCGATAAAGACCTCACCTTGGCACCACAGATTAATCAAGTCTCGTCAGCTTGCTTCTTTACATTAAAAGGCTTAAGGAAGATCCTCCCGTTTATCCCTTTTTCTTTGAGGAAAACTGTGGTAGGAGCCATGGTCTTATCGAGAATAGATTATTGTAATGCTCTTTATTTGGGAGCAGGTGCAGCTCAACTCTCTAAACTCCAATCAATTCAAAATGCGGCAGCGCGAGTATTGCTCAAACTACCCAAACACCATCCTACATCCACCAGCATAAAGCAACTTCACTGGCTCCCAGTGAGACGACGGGTTGACTTTAAGGCACTCTGCCTAGTACACAAAGCCCTATTTGGAGGTGGGGCTAAGGATGTGCAATCCTTGTTTCTTCGATATGTGCCTTCGCGTTTTTTAAGATCTTCTTCTTCTGGATTGGTACACCTTCCAAAGATCAAAAAAGCAAGGTATGGAGGTAAACGTTTCTCTTTTTTAGTGGCTAAATTATGGAACTCCCTTTCTCTACATCTGAGACTTCAGCCCAGCAGATCGGTGTTTAGGAAGGAAATAAAAACTTGGCTCTTCATCCATCCCTGAACCTGTCTGTTGCTGTCCCTGCACACCACTTAGCGCCAAGACGCCTCGGCAATAGTGCGCTCTACAAATAAATCAGTCAGTCAGTCAGTCAGATATGTTTTGGCTAAAAACTGCTCCGAGTACCAGGACAAGACTGGTACAGACCTGCTCGCCTGTCAGCAGGAGGTGCATCACCGGTCTGATTGACTTTGCGGCTTCTCCTGCTACATTCTTTTATGCAACAGCAAATCGTTTTCAGCTGTCCTTCGACAAATGGGTATCCAACCTCATGGAACTGTCTTTGGCAACAGCCGTCTGCCTCGTCCCTCTGGAAATTTTCGACTTCCATTTCAGAGACTAAGTCCAAACGTAGAAATCTACCATGGCTTTGACCCAAGGCTATCCAATGACGACACTCCCTCCCTGGACACCTCCTGCAGCCCTGCCAAACTTTATCTTCTCAGAACATTTTTCTCAGAAATGTATCTACGTCCGAAGGTAATCGCTGACGCAGCCCAGATCACTTCCTGTGTCCGAAATGGGCTCCATCGTGATCGGCTATATTTTTTACCTTCGACCCAGTTTTGTGCGACTAGATGTCCGCGGTTGGTGCTTCGATCTTTTAGGCGCTAGTTTTTACTAAAAACGTTACAAATTCATAACTCCGGTTCTACTGATTGGATTTTTTTCGTTTTGGTGTCAAATAGTTTACTCTATTTTTCTCAGTTGGTTTGGGATTTTTCTTTTGTTGTGTTTTCACTTTATTGCTGTTTGTGTGCTGCAAAAATACTTGCCACATTGTCTCTAAGTTAAGCCAGACTGCTTTTTGTGCCAAGCTACCCAGGGTTAATTAAGCACAGGTTAATTTTGTGACTTTTTATGGTTCATCCTGCAAGGGATTGTGGCTGTTGCTTGGCCTTATCTTATGTTATTGGATTTTGGTAATGCTTTCTTTCCAAAGTTTGCTGGAACAAAATCACAGCTTTTGGTTTACTTTCTGGAATTTCTATTGCTATGGCTTTTAGTAATACCAAAAATAAACTATTCCACCATACCAAATGGAAGTGTAGATAGCATACCCCCTCTTTAATGCAGATTGCATCTTCAAAGATGATCCATTAAAAACCAAAATTACTCTCCATCATCCTTTAGTTCACTTGAAGTTTTAAATTTCTGGGCACATCCTCAAATTTAGTTCCGCCATTTGAAGGTTTAGCTAAATAAATGCTAGTTTAGTCAAGAGTTGGACTTTCATTTCCTACAATAAATAATGTCTTAGCCAATTAAATATATTTGAGGTACTGGCAGTGAAGAAGGTTAAATGTGGTTGTTTTGAAACTTGGCGAAAGACGAGTTACAATTTGAGAAATTCTGACAAAAACATTCAGTTTGACACATGTACTGTCCCAGATTTCACTCTGACACATAGAAACATACAACAGGGGCACTATAACCAACCAAAAGCAGCACATTCTCAAAGTATTCTGTGCATGTAAGTTTAACTTGTATATCCCAAAAACACAGGTTCAGAATGCAATAGAGGTGGACGAGTAAACAGATTAACACAGAGAGCCAAGCTGGAGTTGAGCCAAGGTTCGGCTCTGACTCTAAGAGCCTGTGCAGGAGCTGAGCCTTGAAAATATTAGGCATGTAAGTCCTGCAACAAAGATCTTGTTATAGGATACTAAGTTGTCTTCAACACACAAAAACGTGTATTACTTGAACACATGGAAGCATTTTACCTTAGTACATCAGATTATTTGAGAAGTTTTATTAAAAGTAAGAGTTTTTAAACATGAACTGAGAAACATTCCTGCCCCACCTGGATGGCAATCCTATTATTGAACTAAGAGGCAAGTCAGGAGTCATCTGTGCCCTGTATGTAGCTATATTATTATTAGATGGAGGAACATTATAGGCTTTAGGCTATATAACACAATGGAGCTTTTTGAACAGCGCATTTTCTAAACTCAGGTATTTTGAAGATGCTCTTGCATGTGATAATGAACATAAATATGACTTGGTGAAATAAAGTATTTACCTAGGATCACACAATTTGGTCAAGCAGGAAAGCTGGGATTGATTCCATATTTTCCAGTTTCATACTGTGCAATTCAGCCACTTGATGAATATCTCTTTCTTACTTTAAAGGTTAATGCTTTGTCCTTAATTGCTTGTTTTACATAGTGCAAATTTTACCCAAGGACAAAAGAGCGCTTCACAACAGACACACCCTGTTATATGTTCATTTTTTTTGCACAGGCAGACTTGCCAGGATCTATAGGATGTTGAGCCAAACCCAGGATTTGAGACAGGTTCTCTGTGTTACAAGATCAGCAGCTGTAGCCACTAGGCCACATTACCCCCTCATAAAAGTTCATCTTGTCTTGGGCTCGAGGTTCCAAAAGGACCTCGAGCTTTGCTAGTGCCAGAGCCAGGCACCTCTAGGATCATCACCTCTAAAGGCAAATTGTACAAAATGAAATTGTACATTTGAATGTGGCCATAAGGTCAGTGTGGTGGGATAGCAGCTTTCACAAATTTGGAGCCGGAATGTGAGCAATTTTGAGAAGCCACCTTGAATAGTCAATTAATACAAAAGTTTACTTTTGTTGGTATTTATATACTCTTGCAATTAGTTTCCAACACTACAGACGCGTTTAAATTTGCTCTTGATTTTCCAAGACGAAAAATCCCCGTGAAAAATAAATACTTACATATCCAAACGCACTCTCCAGTCACATTAATTGATGGAGAGTTTTCCACTGAGTGGAGCATTTGCACAGGTAAATGTTATGTAATCGACTACCTCATGAAATCTTCGACTTTCTTAGACTTCCTGGGGAATCTCATAAGATCCTCTTTGAATGTCTAAAGATTCAGAAATTTGCTTCAAACACAGGAATAATAATGGAGCAAATTTCCACTTTTTAACCTAGCCCCGTATGAATCGTCCCAGAATGCAGGGTTCACTCTTCATTGGAAAAAGCACCCTTATAATTTAACTGCATTGCACGGTGACCATATAAGCATGACATCAGAAAATGGTTATTTTAAAAAGTTAATCTAATACCATAAATTTGATTTTCTCAAAATAATACAGAAATCAACAAAAACACGTGACTATTCCTGCCTACGTGCATTGCATCTTGGAATATACAATTACTTATGAGACTGCTTGTGTTACATGTCAACTGTACTAGTGCATAGATTTATACAGAAGAGAAGATTCGCAAATTCATCACTGATGATATTCTTCCAAATGAAACATGCATTGGTACAGCCAACAGGTTTGACTTATTTGGCATGTGAATCAGGTATGCACTTTGGGCTTGCACAAGAAGTACAAACGTCAAACATAATGGCTGTGCTTATTTACCTGGCAGTATTGATAGTGAGCCAGATAAAAAATCTTAAAATTGATGCTGCATAAAACAAGCCTTGTCAAAGCAAATAGGTTTTGCTGTTGCTATGAGAGGCTAACGTATTAACTTACCCATTATTTTTTCCTCCAGATGGTCACAGTACATGTATGTGCATACATGGCAGTCATCTTTGATGGATTTTTTTCTGGTTTTAAAAATCTATTATATCTTAGCTGAGGTATGTATATGTGTGTACCTGCACTGCCATCATCATGTAATTTCAAAAGGCATAAGCAATCCTTTCCAAGATGACCACCAAGCATGCCTGCACATACCAAGTGTCTGTCTTGTGATGGATTTTCGTATGTTTTTACAAAAAAACTATCAGATGGCTGTCGTACATGTGCGTACTTACATAGTGGTCATCTTACTATGAAGTTTCTTATGTTTTATGAAAAACCATCACCAGGTGGCTGGTGCACAAATACATGGTGGCCCTTTTGGAATGGTTTGGTTTTGCCAGTGCTTACAGTGTAATTCAACAAGCACTGGCAAAGCCAAAACAATGGACTGTAACTGTCAGCAGCAGTTACTGGTGAGGGCGACAGCCTGCCCATGTGGGGGGCACAGACACAGTGATGGAGATATAGAACAACGAAGCAGTTACCTCATGAGACATTTTAAAGCCCTATGGTGCATCCATTTTCATATGCTTTGGCAGCACTTGTTACCCAAGGCTGCAGTTTCTCCTACTGACTGATTTTAAACATGGCAACCATCTTGGAAAGGTCAAACTAAAAGATAGCACCCAATAAGTTCTCTGCAAATGTATTAACAGTCCTATGTAAAAGTGGTCACTTGCTCAAATCAGTGTGTTGTGAAAATAAACTCCAACCTCAAACACTTTGCTGCTGCATCAGGAATCGCATGCACACAGGACATCTTGCACAACTCTTCAGGCAGTTATAAGCTCATACTCTTGTCTGCTCTGAAGGCACCCGAAGGCAATTTATTTTGCAGTGAATGCTATGAAACACACAAATGACATGGAAATGTGCTCTGCCAGGTACGGTATATAAGGCAAAGCCTGAATATATTTAGAGGATATGAAATAGGAAAAAGTAATGGACAGAAAAGAAAAACATATTAAAAAGCCAGTGCTTAATAAAGAGTAGTAAGAGTTGGATATGATAAAGCCAGAGATTAAGTAGGGGACCCCCTCCCAATTTGCCATTGTGTCAGTATCTGTCCAATCCTTCCCACAAATTCCCCCACCTTTGCTTCCATTCCCCTTGCGACCATGCCTCGCACTGTCACCAGTGCTCAGAGCACTGACTGAGAATACACTTAAAGGCAATATAGTGATGCTAAATAAGACTCAGAAAAAAACGTATAATTGGAAAAAAATGCAGCTTTGGTAGTTGTTATACATTGTTTACTCTTTGATCGGAGCATCCAGTATATTGCAATTTTGTAGCTGACGTATTTTCCACATTTGTAAAGGCCTGAGAAGCCCGCGTAAATATATAACCTGTCCTGAAAAATGGAAACGGCCCACATTTTCTCCTCTTCGTATTTGGATTTTGTTTCCTTGCTCCTGTAGTGTAAAAAATGACGAGTTGCCAATTGCTCTGGTAAACTGCACATTATTACGTGCCTCTGCGTGTGTTCAGTGAAGCCCTTGCTGCAGGCACAAGAGCACAGTTTTGCCTTTAGCTGCAGCATTTTGACACTGCCTGCCAAGAGGTCGGAGGACGGGCAGAGATAAACATCAGAGGTATGCTCCCAGTGAGAGGTATGGCTTCCCCCTGCATTCTCCACACTAATGCTTTGAGGAGAGAGTGTGGGCACCTGCCCTGACAATTTCCTTTTCTTTCACTTTTTGTCTGCGCAGTACGGGTTGTTGACCCACCTGGATGTAGCAAAACACAAGGAAATGATGGACGGAGCGCTGAAACTTTTCAGACACTCACCCCCAGTCACAGATCTGGGTTGAATCCATCATCGTTCTTTAGCTCACTTCGCCACCTCAGTTCATACCCAGCTCTATGCAAATCAGTCTTGAACCTGTGCCTCATGGGAACAGTCCATCCCGAACTGCCAAGCCAGGTCTTCCCTGGACCGGAAACAAGCATCCTGGGACCGGTTTCGGGCTAACATCCCTCATCAGCCAGGCTAGCTTGAATCCAGTGGCAAAGTGAGCAAGGGACCCACGTCTGGGCATACCCTGCCAACTTAGGGCGAACAAAGCAAACACAAGGAGATGATGGATGGAGTGTTGAAACCTTTCAGACACTCACCCCCTGTCACAGAACTGGGTTGGATCCATCATCGTTCTTTAGCTCACTTCGCCACCCCAGTTCAGACACAGCTATATGCAAATCAGTCTTGACCCTGTGCCTCATGGGAACAGTCCATTTGGGTTATATGTCAATGGGGTAACCCGTAAGACCACTGGACCCGGGTACAATGTGGTACAAAAAATAGCGTCACAGTGGCACCCAGTTTATGCAAAGATAGTAAACATTGATAGATTAAATCTAGAAAGACTTATAGAAAATGAACATCACCATGTCGGTTTCAAAAGAATTCCGGACTGACCCTTGGTCAGTTCACAATTCTCACCGAGCCGTTCAGAGGTTATTAATCCACCGCTGCGTCCTAAGTTGCCTGATCCTTAATGGAACGCCTCATTCTTTCATAGAGCCTGTGGGCCCACCTATCAATTTACAGCCAGATACGTCTCGCTCCTTCCACATTGGTGCCACTCCCCCTACCTACCTGTTCATCTTGGTCCTGATGAAGACCCCCTGCTAAGGCACAAATTACCTGTATATCCATAGGGGTCGAAACGTCGACACGTTTTTTCTACTTTGTCAAACCTAGGTGTCAGAGAATATTTATCTGTACCTGCATTTACATGTTATGATTACGTTGTAATTAAAATCCATCATCCTGACGGAAATGCGTGCGAGACGGGGAGAAGCACTTTGTAGGCCCTTGGTGGAGAGTACCTTGACAAGCGGTTTATGGTCACTTCTAAGGGTGACCAAGTACCCCCATATGTACTGCCTGAAGTGCTCTAAACCCCATGCGCATGCCAAGGCTTCGCGCTCGATCACAGAGTACCTTTCTTCGGTAGGTGTGATCGAGCGTGAGGCGAATGCCACGGTTACCTCATTGCCAGCCTCAGTGATCTGGGTGAGGACCGCTCCTAGACCTCTACCGCTAGCATCTGTGGTGACCACACTGTGTAGGGATGGATTAAACCCTTGAAGCGGTGGAGCACTGCAAATGTCATCTTTAATTATATTGAAAGCCTCCTCACAAGAAGTGGACCATTCAAATTTGTTTTTAAGTTTCACGAGTTGCCTCAATGCGAATGTTTTGGAGGAGAAGTTTTGGACAAATTTAGCATAGAATTCAGAGAGGCCTAGGAAGGCTCTCACTTCCTCCCTGTTTTTTGGAGAGGGGGCTTCTCTAATGGCAGAAAGGAGTTCTTTTTATGGTTTTATGCCACCTCCATTATCTCGTGTCCCAGGTATGTGACATTACTGGTTGCAAAATTGCATTTCCGGACATCGGCGGTAAGACCATGATGTTCTAGGATACTTAATACCCTGTTTAATTTTTCATCATGTTCCTTCCTATTGGTGCCCATCACCATAATGTCATCCTGAAAGATGAGGAGATCTTTTTCGTTCTTGAAGAGCGTACGCATCAATCTCTGGAACATGGCCGCAGCAGAGGCCAATCCAAAGGGTACTCTTCTAAATCTAAAACACCCCAATGGTGTGACAAAAGTAGTGAGGCTTCTACAGTTAGGGTGTAGGGCCACCTGGTGGTAGGCTGAACTTAGATCGATTGTGGAAAACCACCTAGCTCCATTAGTGTAGGACAGCATCTCACTAATTTTTGGCAAAGGGAATTGGTCGATAAGGATGTTTTTGTTAAGATCGCGTAGATCCACACATAAGCGAAGCTTACCATTGGACTTCTTAGCGACGACCAAGGGCGAAACCCACTCAGCCGACTCCACTGGTTCAATGATACCAGACTTCTGCAGCCTAAGAAGTTCAGTTTCCACTTCGCTTATGATGGAGAAAGGAATGTTCCTAGATTTATGTATACAAGGGGCCGCATTTTCTTTGAGCTTAATCTCGTGGACGAACCCTTTAAGTTTGCCAATGTTCTCGGAGAATGCATGAGGATACCTTTTTACAATCAGGTTCTTGTACTCCTCTTCAGTTTGTAATGAAAGCACGGGATCGGGGCTGTTGGGGTCAAGAATTTATCCCCAAATTCCCTTGATCGATCCATCCCAGAACAGAAGGACCAACAGCAGAAACATACAGTTTTCCCAGCATTTCTCGAGATTTAAATTGGAACTGCAGTTCCCTGAAACCCAGGATTTCAATGGGTTCCCCAGTGAATGTTTTAGGAGATATGTCCGGGTTGAGTAAATGGTTACCTATGACAGGAACAAATTTTTCTAACCACACATTCTTATTTACAATTGTATACGGTGATCCAGAATCCGCAACAATGGAGATCTCCACACCACCAATATTTAAATGACACATGGGCTTTCTTCCTTTTCCCAATGTATTATCCTGGACTTGTAACACACATAAATTCATGTCATCATCATCAGAGGAATATGCATTGTCTAGTTCCTCAGGTATTACTAGTTTTACATTGCTTCTACCCCTTTGTTTTCTCTGGCACATTGCAAGGAAATGACCTACAATCCCGCATCTTGAACATCTCTGCTTTAGTGCGGGGCACGTTTTATCATTTGCCAAATGGTATCTGCTGCCACATCTAAAGCACTTTCTATCATCTGACAACTTTGTCATCGTATTGGTGTCTTTTCCCTGCATGGAGTTCGAACGCTGTTTGATATGAGAACTTTTCGAAACAGTGACTTTAGCAATGGTAGATTTGTCTTCATGAATTGCCTTTTCTTCAGATAAAACTGCCTTTGTGCATCTGCCTGTCAACTCTGTGCATTTGACAATTTCGATGACCTCTTCAAGTGGCAATTCCCCCTTAGCCCACAGTTTCTCTTGGATGTTCTTATTTGCAGCCCACATGACAATTTGGTCGCGAATGAATTTGTCATGCAATGCACCGAACCTGCAAGTAATTGCTAAATTCTTTAAAGCAGCCACAAAGTCTTCAACAGATTCTTCAGGACTCTGTTTACGTTGGAAAAACTTGTATCTGTTAACTGAGATTGAAATAGTGGGTTTGAAGTACAAGGACAAGTCTTCCAGTGCATTCATGTAGACATTCCCCTCCCTGGGTTTTTGTTAATGAGATTGTAAATTTTCATCGCTTTTGCGCCTAAACAGTGGAGAAGGATTTTTTCTTCCTCTCAGGAGTAAGTTCTTCTTCACCCTCCATTGTTGAGATATAGTTTTCAAAATACTCACGCCACTCATCCCATTTTAGAGAAGCGTCCCTGTCGAGGGAATAAAAGGCTCCGGATGAGAAAGTTTCCATATGTTTACTGATGCCATAATGAGGAAAAGAAACAATTGGAAAGAAATGAAGAAGCAGTAGTATGTTAATCTAAAAAATGTGAAAGTACGCAAGGTGTGTGCGCATCACAGATGAAGAAGAGAATTTACAACCAGAAGGTGTGCGTATCACCGGTGAGGAGAACGCAACAGGTAAACCATGCATCAATAGATGAATAGAGGTGTGCGTCTCACCGGTATGGAGAACGCACTTAGACAAAGCAATGTACAACCAGAGTGAGCGAACGCACTTGACAATGTACAGTTATTTTTAATTAGGCTGAGTTAAAATGATGAACAGAGGAGTGTGTGTCACCGATACGGCGAACACATACAGAAAACCCACTGTTCAATTAGGCCGTATTGCCAATTAAAAATGGCCGCCAACGCGTGCGTTTCAGTGATGTCACGCCGCTCAGCAGGGCATTCTGAGGAGATTTTCAGTCAGTCCGCCACTAGGCGGGAAAGGCGCAAAGGGATTGAAGGGACTGCGCCGCTCCTCCCACGCCAACAGGGCAGATCTCACCGTAAAAATTCCTCGTAGGTTCCAATCTTCCTCAACACAGTGGAACTCGCAATGGCGCTGGGCACGTTGTCGTTGCAGTTCCCTCAGTGAAGGATTCAAACAGGTGCCGGGAGGATGCAGCACTTGGTCACTCTCCGAAGCAGAAGCACTGGCAGGTCTCTTCGCACCTTCAGGGCCGGGAGGATGGAGCACTTGGTCACTCTCCGAAGCAGAAGCACTGGCAGGTCTCGTCGCACCTTCAGGATTGGAGTAGGTCCGAAGCGGACAGCATGGATAGCAACCCCTTAAAACTGGTTTCAAGAAGAAAAGAGACGACCCTCGCAGGAGTGAGGAACGAGGTGAATAATTGCTGGTACGCACTTGTGGTTCCGCTGTGGTGTCAGGGCCGCTCGTCGCCAAAATTGTAAAGACTCACCGGAGGCAGGAGGTAAGTTTCAAAGTCTTTATTGTATGAAAGCCACTGACACCAGAGAGCACGTCTTCTCAGGGGCTACAGGTTACGGCAACTGCCACTCCAACCGTCGCCCATGCCCAAGATTCTATTGTGGAACTATAGGACGTCATAGAACTCTTGGGCATGGGCACGCGGCAGGAGAAGCAGCGCGAGGCAGAGTGCGAGACAAGGTGCATAGCTAAACAGAATATAAGATAACATGTAAGATGTACAACATAACACACCCAAAAAACCTGATTCAATTGTGGTTTTTGCACCTTTGATTTATTTTTGTTGTGTGTTCCTTCTAAAACGTTTTTCACACTCAACCTTTGAAGGAAATAACTTGTTCTTGAAATTGAATTGTATTTTAAGAAATATTGTGGTTATACCCGACAGAACCATTGTACATTTTGCATTGGGCTTGTGTATCAGCACGGCGACCGCTTCACAGACGCCATGCTTGTTTTCATTGACATCGAGCACTTCCAGAGCGGCACGCCGTGATGCTGAACTTTATCTTTAAGTATGTTTAATGTATTTGTTTAGTTATTTAAATTATTTACTTTTTAGTATCACCACAGCGATTCTTTCAAGTCCTGTAATTACGCACGTAGAGTTGACTCACACGTCAATAGATGCGTTGCTTGCATGTCATTCCTCTAATGGGAACTTCCGCACAGTGTGTTTGTGGAGCGCTAGGCATTGACTCAGATGGAGATTGTAAACATCCTACCACAGGCAAACGAGCAGCTAAGGACCTCCTCCTGTTTTGAGGTGAGGAGAACCCAAACTAGCAGTGGAGAGAATGGTGCTCCTTCGGGATCTCGGTCCCTCACCCGCACTCAGTTTCATCTCACTCCCCCGCCCTCATGTCAGTTTATTTGTACATTAATTATAGTGAGCTGAGACTGAACGTGCAAACAACTTTGACGGTCCAGTATTGCAGAGCGCCTCCTTTACAAACGTGCTATTCCATGTTTAAAGGGATAACTGTGTATTCAGCAGCAGCTTGCTTCGTGTTTAAAAGGAGTCAATTCAAGCATGCATCTAAATTTAAACCTGGCATGCCAAGATATGCACTGCTAACAATGATGACACACCAATCTGTGCCCAGGCCCCTCCGAGGGATCTCCACGTGGATCACAGACTGCAGAGTGCTTTAGGCCTTAATAATGCCCACACATGACATGACATACATTTCTGTAAACCAGACCCCTGGTGAAGGCTACCACTGAAATGCACACATTCAAAATACGTTGACACTGGATATGGTTTGATTAAATAGTTTATTGCAACTGATAAAATCATTGTTAAATTGTTGTATCAAAATTATTATGATTGGGAGTGCCATTGTGGCCATCTGTAGATGCAAAAAGTTACATCTGATACCCGCCATCCTCTTGGCATCTCGCTCATCCTCTGTTTACCAACTCTTGGTTGTGTTGAAACCAGTGCTTTAAATGGGCCGGTACTCACCGGTACGGAGTACCGGCACTTCTTAGATTTATCACTCTGAGTACCGGCACTTCTCTACTGCCGTGGAGAGTACCGGTACTCATGAAAAGGTAGGCTCACTGGCTGTGCTGGTGAGCAGGAGTGGAACGTGTCTGGCAGCCAAGGCGCCGCTTCTGTAGCCCCGATCTGAGCCCCAGCTGAGCTATTCAGCAGGGCTCATTTGAATAATGTCCGGGTGCCCACCATCACGCTGTGCTTGACAGAGCAGGGCCCATTCAGGCCCTGTGCTGTCAATCACATTCACACTATCCTGTGCCTTCGTGGGAGCACAGGAATCATGTCAGTCCCCTGGCAGTGGCAATCAGGCTACGGCCAGTCCGGCCCTGGTGGCAATTAAAAAAGCCATGGTAGGTGAAGAGAAAAGATGGCTTTTATCACACCTTGTGTCTGTATGCCTGTTTTTGTAAGAAAAAAGTGAGAGAAAGAGAGAGAGAATTAAGACTCTCAGGAGGTATTTTAAAGAAAATGGGTGGCACTTTGTACATGTCTGCTCGGCGACAAAGATTCATAAATAAGGTAAAAGGGAGGGTGGGTGGGTGGGTGGGTGGGTGAGTGGGTGAGTGAGTGGATGGATGAGTGAGCAAGGGTGGATGTATAGATGGATGAATAGATGGAAGGATGAGTGAAAGCATGCATGGGTGAAAGAGGGTGGATGATTGGATAAAAGGGCGGATGATGGGTGGATAAGTGAAAGATTGGATGAATAAAAGGTAGGGAGGATGGATGAAAGGGTGGATGATGGATGAGTGAAAGGAGGGATTGAGTGAAAGGGTGGCTGGAATAAAGGAGTGAAAGGGTTGATGGATGGATGAGCGAAAGGATTGATGGATGAGGGAAAGGGTGGATAAAGGGGTGGATGAGCGAAAGGATGAATGGATAGGTTTGGAGATGGATGGATGGATGGATAGGTTTGGATATGAAGGGTGGATAAACGGAATGGTGAAAAACTGAATGTTTGATGAAAGACTGAATAGACGATAGAATGTAAAGGTTAAATGGTGGACATCAGCAGGTAAATGGTAGGATGAAAGGATGAATGGATAGATCGATGGAAGAGACAAGAGATATCTTCTGGGGAGGGTCATGAGTTGCTTCATTTGCTTGGTGCCATAAGAGCTTTGGTGCGATGTGGGGGTATTTTCAGTATCTTCCTACTCGCGTGCTCAAAAATATATAGTATTGTGCCAAACAGCAAATAACAGTATGACATTAAAAAGGTGCAACTATTGCAAAAAAGGAAATGTTAACATATTATCGCATTTCTCTTTTATTTTGTGTAATGAGTTAACCTGCTTTGTTTATATAAACACATTTCTCGTGTTTTGGTATGTGCTGCAACTAATATAGAAGTTGTTAAGTATCATCATGTCTTGCCCTTAGCCCCACCCCCTCACTACACCTCTAGCTCATTTTAATGAGTACCTGCACTTATTTTTTCCCATTTAAAGCACTGGTTGAAACACCTCCTGTCTCGGCGTTGTGCACACGGGCACGCACTGCCCGCGAGCCTTTGGGCTTTGTCAGTTTGAACACTTTTGTAGTATTTTAAATGCCAATTGTCTGACAGCCGAATGTTAAGGTTGCGAAGCCAGAGGCATGTATCTCTCGGCATAAGCAGGCAGGAGAACGTGGGAGGAATTTGCATCTGAGAAGTGATAGCCCTGAGAGCGTCGGGGGGAGAGGCTGAGAGACAGGGGGGAACCTTGCCTAAACAGTAACAGACAACAAGAGACTGTTTCATTTCAGCGCACACTGCAACACAGCAACATCGTGTGCCTTGCATGCAGAAACTGCAGCTCAAGCAAAATAAATTGGCAATGATGTGCTATGGTATGTGTGCAATGTCACTTCGTGCCCTGGTTTGTTGTTGTGCTTTGTGAGATGTTATCTTGTGTTATGTTGTCATGTTACATCACGTTATGTTTTTATTTTTTGTTATGTTTTTATCTGTTATTTTATGTTATGTTGTCATGTTACATTTGGTTATGTTAGGTTGCGTTGCGTTACATTTTGTTTTATGTCATATGTTATCATTTTTTATTGTTTTCTAATATGTATTATTTTATGTTAAGTTGTCATGTTATGTGTTGTTATTTTATGTTATGTTGTTCTGTTCTGTTACGTTACGCTACATTACGTTGTTATGGTACCTTATGTTATGTCATTTTTTCGACGTTCTACCGCCATATTTAAAAGTCACTGTTTGAAGCGGAAACCTCAAATGTAAGCGAGCTACGTAGTTTACCCATGTTTATTTGATTTGCCTACTGCTTATCTTGGTCTGCTGAGTTTTTAATGGCAGTGCCTCGGAAAAAGCACTTTTCTGTAAAAGGGGAGCGTGTGCGATGCATTCCATCAAAGATTACCTTGCAGTTGTCTCTCTAAATTGTGGGTGCATGCCACGGTTTTTTATTACATTTGAAGCAGTTTACCACAAGGCATGTTTTAGAAATTTAGGGCGCATGTGTGCCATAAATCTCAACACCTGGCTTGCAAGCTGGGCTAGCCCCGGCACCAAAAAGCACCACTTTAAAATCATCTGTGGCTCTGCAGCCTCAGACCCTCTTTACATTACATTGGCAAGATTTAAAACATTTTGCTAAGAAACTGTTACTTTTTTTATTTCAGGCAGCATATTACTCTTGTCTCCCCTCCCTCATAACCTATTTCCCATTTTCAGGTTCTCCAGCGCTGTGAGGTCATACAAATGGCAATAGCTCTATGCAGATATAATCACTCCATTGGAATTAAAAAAACAAAAATAAAAAACATTGTCATTTTCAATGCCAAGAGCTCTAATTTTCCCAAGTGCGAGACTGATTGCATTGCAAATACTTGTTTTTGCTAGGTGTGAGGCAACATAGAGGGAGGCAACATAAAGAGTAGGTGGGCTGGCAACACGACAGTGGAGGATGTGGGGGAAATATGCGCTATGACGCTGCTTTCAGTGGCAGCATCATAGAGCTTTATTTTTGCTTTATGGCAGCTAGGGGTAACACTGATAATGGAGGGAGGGCAGAAGGGTGGGAGGGACAACACGGAGGGAAGGATGGTGGGTTGGAGGGCAATCAAGGAAAACGGAAGCTCGTTGGGGGCAGGCAACATGGATGGTCGAAAGTGGGATGGTGCTTGGAGGAAGGAACATGGGTAACGGAAGAAGAGAGGGCAGATGGGGGCAATAAACAACATGAAAAGTGGAAGAAAGGAGGGCAGGAGAAGGCAAGCAACAACATGGGCAATGGAAAGAGGGAGAGACCCAGCTGGAAACAAGCAGCAACGCAGACAGTGGAAGGAAGGAGAGCAGGTGATTGAGGGCAAGCAGCAACACGGCCAATGAAAGAGCAGAGGGAGACGGGGTGAGGGCAAGCAGCAATAAGGACAACAGAAGGAAGGGGAGAGGGTGGTGGGGGCAAGCAACAACATGGACAATCGAAGGAGGAAGGGAGGGCTGTTGGGGCAAGCAGCAACATGGACAACAGAAGGAGGAAGGGCAGGTCGGGGCAAACAACAACACATACAACAGAAGGAAGGAGGGTCGGTGAAGGTAAGCAACAACATGGATAACAGAAGGAGGGAGAGTGTTTGGGGGCAAGCAGTAACACAGAAAGAATCAGGGAGGGATGTGCTGGGGCAAGAAACATCAGTAGAGGGTCGGAGGACAAGAGGAACATGAAGGGGGAAGAAGTACACAAGGGAGACAGCTGAAAAAACACACTCATGTAGAGTGCTTAAACATTGAAAAAAAAGGTAGCACCTAAAGAAATGAGCAGTGGAAGAACACCAGTAATGTGTCAATGCTCCAAGGAAGGGACAAACACAAAGAAGAAGGAGGCCTACTGCAGCTGACCAATAGAAAGCAAGCAAATTAGAGTGACAATGAAGCCAAATAATGGCAAGCAATGGGCTGACTCTAAGCACAATGTTAAAAACAATATGTCTCGCAAGAGAAAGCACGTGTGCTGTCTAAGACGAGACCTAAAAAGTACCTTGTTTCTGGTTTCACATTTCCAAGTACCTCTCAAGTCCTGTGGATAGGAGGTACAGTGGAAGCACAGGCCAAAAAGTGCAGATAATGAAAATTATGAATTATGAACTCATGTTTGTATTTTTATCTGATGCTTATTTTGCCCAGAAGTGGGATCCAGCGTATGGCAGCACGGAATATGGAGAAAAGGGACATCATTGGAAGCACACCTAACCCTAATGACACTCATGAGAGACAATCATAGCTGCCCAATGATTAATTTAAAAAAAAAGGTGCTGGACTCAAGGAGTTTTCCTATGTGTCCCCCCACCTGTGCTGCCAAATTTTGGGGTTTCCAAATACCAAGGCAGCCTAATGTTGACTCCACATTACAACTCTTTCTTTCGCCACCCACACTTCCTTTCTCTTATTCTTAGATCTTCTTTTTCATTCCTGTTTCTCTTTTTGTCACATTTTTCCTATTTTTATACTCCCCCTGTTTCTCCCTTTTCTGCCTTTCCATCTCTTGTTCTGGGCAAAAACCGTATTGCAAAAAATAAGTCTCGGTCTCCAGACAAAAGCGCTAGTGCTCAACACTTCCAACCACTGGCACAATTTAAACTGCAGCTGCCACGTGCAGCATTAACAAAAAACAAGCATTTGTAAAATGCATTAGGTTTCGCATGTGTGATTAATAATAAGCTGTTTTTTGTTGTAAGTTGTAGCTTGCCGAGTAGTTGTACAATATAAGTTACAGAAAGTCTGTTTAAGTGTTATGACTTGTTTATGTACAAAAAGGCAATATATTGTGCTGTTACTAGTGGTATAGTGCAGGTAAGGAATAGCAACATTTTGAAAAATGAAATGAAAGAGGGAAATAATAGAATTCATTGATGTAATAGCAATATTATGTGTTTAGAGGAGTTCTGACTACTTTTGGGCCCCGTGCCACTGCACCTGCTGCACCATTCAAATCATGCCCCTAGTGCCTGCAAGATAACTGCATTCGTGACTGCCTGTTTAGTAGTAAAATATAGCAATATTTGATGTTTAGAGGTGTTATGACAACTTTTGGCCCTGGTGCCATTGCACCTGCTGCACCATTCAAATCATGACCCTATTGCCTCTAAGGTAACTGCACTTGTGACTGTCTGTTTAGTAGTAAAATATTGCAATATTTGGTGTTTCGAGGGGTTCCTAGAGCTTTGGCCCCAGTGTCACTGCACCTGCTGCACCATTGAAATCATGCTCCTAGTGCCTGCAAGATAACTGCATTTTGACTGCCTGTTTAGTAGTTACATATAGCAATATTTGGTGTTTTAGAGGAGTTCTGGCAACTTTTGGCCCCGGTGCCAATGCACCTGCAGCACCATTGAAATCATGGCCCTAGTGCTTGCTGGATAACTGCACTTGAGACTGCCTGTTTAGTAGTAAAGTTTTGCAATATTCTGCATTTAGTGTGGTCCCTAGAGCTTTTGACCTCTGTGCCACTGCACCTGCTGCACTATTCAAATCAAGCCCCTTTTAACTGCAAGATAACTGCAATTGTGTCTGCCTGTAGAGTAGTAAAATATAGCAATATTAGGTGTTTGGAAGAGTTCTGACAACTTTTGGACCCGGTGCCACTACACCTGCTGCACCATTCAAATCATGACCCTGTTGTCTACAAGGTAACTTCCATTGTGATTGCCTGTTTAGTATTGAAATATAGCAATATTTTGTGTTTTAATGGGGTCCCTAAAGTTTTTGGTCCTGGTGCTACTGCACCATTCAAATCATGACTCTATTGCCTACTAGGTAAATGCACTTGTGACTGTCATGTTTAGTAGCAAAGTGTAGCAATAATCTGGGTTTAGTGTGGTACCTAGAGCTTTTGGCCCCAGACCCACTGCACCTGCTGCCCAATTCAAATGAAGTCCCTTCTAACTGCAAGGTAACTGCAATTGCGACAGCCTGTTTAGTAGTCAAATATATCAATATTGTGTGTTTAGAGGAGTTCTGCAACTTTTGGGCCCATGCTACTGCACCTGCTGCACCATTCAAATCATGACCCTAGTGCCTGCAAGGTAACTGCACTTGTGGTTGCTTGTTTAAGAATAGAATATTGCAATATTAGGTGTTTAGTGGGGTGCCTGGAGCTTTGTGTCTCGGTGCCACTGCACCTGCTGCACTATTGACATCATGACCCTAGTGCTTGCTAGATAACTGCACTTATGACTGCCTGTTTAGTAGTAAAATATAGCAATATTTAGTGTTTAGTGGAGTTATGACAACTTTTTGCCCCGGTGCCACTGCACCTGCTGCACCATTCAAATCAAGCCCCATTTTAATTGCAAGGTAACTGCAATTGTGACTGCCTGTATAGTAGCAAAATATAGCAACATCAGGTGTTTATAGGAGTTCTGACAACTTTTGGGCCCAGTGCTACTGCACCTGCTGCACCATTCAAATCATGACCGTGTTGTCTGCAAGGTAACTGCACTTGTGACTGCCTGCTAAGTAGTAAAATATAGTTATGTTAGGTGTTTAGTGGGGTGCCTAGAGCTTTTGGTCCTGATGTCACTGTACCTGCTGCACCATTGAAATCATGACCCTGTTGTCTGCAAGGCAACTGCACTTGTGACTGCCTGTTTAGTTTGAAATGTTAGCAATAATCTGTTTTTTGTGGGGTCCCTAGAGGTTTTGACCTCAGTGCCACTGCACCTGCTGCACTATTTAAATCAAGTCCCTTTGAACTGCAAGATAACTGCAATTGTGACTGCCTGTTTAGTAGTCTAATATGGCAATATTATGTGTTTAGAGGAGTTCTGACAATTGTTGGGCCTGGTGCTACTACACCTGTTGCACCATTCAAATCATGACCCTGTTGTCTGCAAGGTAACTTCACTTGTGGCTGCCTGTTTAGTAGTAAAATATAGCATAGCCCTTGTATATTAACTTTATTTTTAACACACAATGTTTATTACAACATTTAGAATTTGATCATAATGACCAAATAGATTAAGTTGAAAAACTCAATCCAATAATGCCTACAAAGTGCAAAGAAAAGTACCGAGATATGAAGAATAAATGTCACAAACGATCTAAGGCTAAAGCATCTGCTTTACACAACTAAGACATAAAAAGCAAGCATTCCAGCATACTGTTAGAAACTGTCTTCCTTTTCTGTGGGAAGAGATCTTATCTTGACAGTGAATGGGGCTTAAACAGTGTGAACAGCTTTAGTAGAAGTAGTGTAAATGCGTGCAGCCAGGGGAAGATAACAAAAAAAAATGTCCTCACGAAATCGAATGAACACAGTAATTCGGTGATGGAAACTGATAAGAGCCCCCTTTTAAGATATAATAAATACAAGAGATTTCACAAGCACAGCGCATGTGCTGTGGAGGCGAAACCTAAAAATGGGTCTGCTAACCATAGAGCTAGAAGTGTATTGGACTGCCCCCTCTCTTCTTGCACATACCCATGGTTTTAAGGATATATTTTAATATGGGGGAAGAGGAATTGTTAGCTAATAGCGTGAATGACCAGATTTGACCTACAATGTTTGACTTGTGATCACCTGTCACACAGAATGTGACGTACCCAACACTCGGAGGCTTGCTACAGAATAGACAAGATGGGACCATAGTCTAGCAAATGTATCAGAGATTGGGTGGATTAAGTCAGCAGGAATGGAGATGGATGGGGAAGTGAGGGGTAAGGAAGAATGATTTTTTAAGCACTGGAAATAGGGAAGGCCGGCCAAACTAAAGGGCACAGAGGCAGAACAAGTGTGGCAACGATGTTCACATAATAGGATAGTTAAGGATGCAAGGTGGGTGGTGTTGGACTTGGCCCTTTCTGCAGGGTCATCCCCAAACGTTTTTTTGTCTTCCCCTCCTGTTTTTTTAACCCATTTTTGTTGGCTTTTAAGATTCTGCACACTTTACCGATGCTAACTAGTGCTAAAGTACTTGAGATCTCTTCTTAAAACACTGTAGAATTGGCTTACAAACAATTGGCACATTTACTTTACTTGGAGGTCCCTAGTAAAGTGGTACTACATTTACCGTGGGCCTGTAATTCTAAATGCTACTAGTGAGCCTGTAGCACTGATTGTGCCACGCACCTAAGTGTCCTTCAAACATGCCTCATGTCTGCCACGCAGCCTGCGTGTGCAGCTTTAAACTGCGATTTGGACCTGGCAAATATTCCATTGGCCAGGCCTGAACCTTCCTTTTTAATACATATAAGTGACCCCCAGGGTAGTCCCTAAACAGCCCAGAGGGCAGGGTGCAGTGTATTTAAAACGTTGAACATGTACTTTTAACACTTACATGCCCTGATGGTGAAAAACTCCTAAATTCATTTTTCGCTACTGCAAGGCATTCCTCTCCCATAGGATAACATTGGGTTAACTTATTACATGTAATAGATGACAGCTTTCAATTGGGAGCACGTGGGAATATTGAGTTTGGTGTCTAAGAATTGCAATTTAAAATCCTCTTTAATGGTAAAGTCGGATTTTAAGTCACAATTCTGAAAATGCCACTTTTAGAAAGTTAGCGTTTTCTTGTCCTAACCATTTGGTGCCTGCAGCCTGTATCCTGTGCCACATTACTAGGTGTAGCTGGCTGTTGATCTTTATGGATTGCTCCCAGACAGTGAGACAAAGAGAGAATATGTTTTGGCAGAATGGGCTGTATCTGACTTGAAAGGGTAGCAAAGCTATCACCCACCACACTTGCACATCAAAAACCTCTGCCTGAGCACACTCAGAAAGGGTTTGATACTAGTCTTTGGTGTCCCCAGACAAGCTGGGGCCAGGGCAAGGAGGCAGGATATTCCAAACACCTCTGGGTTGTAAACCTTCAGTACCTTCTCTTACTTCAAAGCTGGCACCAAGTATAAATATTGGACCCTCAGACCCAACTCTTCAGAACACCTCTGGACCTGTGGAAGAATGAATGAATAGAGCATTTGAATGAATAGAGCATTTCTAGTAGCACACGGCTACTAAAGGAGCGTCCCGGGACATTTAGGTATGCTGCAAAGTAGTGGCCACAGAGTCAGTGCTTCTGTTCTCCGTTAGTGTTCAAATAGGAATGTTTTCAGCTCCTTTTTGAATTTTCCTTCTTCAGGGATCTGTCTGAGATAGTCCGGTAGGTTGTTCCACATATTTGCCGCCTTGACTAAGAAGGAAGAGCCACCCCTCCGCTGTTTTTGAAAACGGGGGTTGCAATGAGTCCTGTTGAGCTGGAACGCAGCAGTCTCCCAGGACAGTATGCTTTGACACGGTCATTGAGGTACTTGGGTCCCCGATTGTAAAGGGCTTGGGGCCAGATGTATGAACACATTTTCCCATAGACACAGAATGGGTAAAACTGTTTGATACATCTGGCCCTTAGTGTGTTAAGGATAGTGCTTTATGCTTAATCCGCTGATGGACTGGCAGCCAGTGAAGCTTATTCTGGAAACTTGACACTGAGGTAAATTTCTGGATTTTATATATTAAGCGGACTGCCATATTCTGCATGACCTGCAACCTCTGGATCAAATATTCCAGGAGGCCCAGGAACAGGACATTCGCGTAGTCCAATCTGGATAAAATCAAAGCTCTAACCACTGTGATTTGAGCCTCATGAGGAAGTAGATGAAGAAACTTCCTTAACATGTGCAAAATCCAGAAACAAGACTTCACCACTGCTGACACTTGCTGAAACTCAGAAGAACTGCTGTGCAGCACTGCAAGAAGGACTGCTACTCTGTTGCCCAGCTTCCCTGCTGCGTGAGTGGGAAGGACTGAACCTGCATCTTGAAGCCAGGACCACTAGAGTTACTCCAACGGTTAGATGGCTGGCCTCCTGATCAAAGCCTCAGGGACAGGAAAGGCTCCAACCACCTTGAACCCAACACCTGGACACTGCTTGCTGTAAGTCCTACCCCCACGTGGTGCCACCTCAGTCTGGACCTATGGAAGTGGGCCTTAAGGTGCTTTGCCAGCCCAGCTGTGGTCCTGTGAGCAGAAATGCTGCTGCGCTATGCAGTCCCGCTGCAGAATCTCATAAAGGAGCCTCCTCAAAAGCGCCACTGTGCAACGCATCCTCGACACAGGCCTTCGCATTGCAAGCCCCTCTTCAACAGCATTCTCGCCGATGATGCAGGACTCCTCATTGCAGCCCTGCAGCTTCCTCTAAACGACCACTGCGCGAATCATACTGGACATGGGATCTTGCAACGCTCAACAAACAAGGATTTAAGGTACATTGTTCAGTGTCCTAACTGGGTCCCTGTATTTGGCCCCTGGTCCATGGGGGCCAGCCTGAACTTGTGACTTTGTCCTGGTCCGGGGCAACCAGATAATCACAGTTGGTGCTTTGTGCTTTTAGTGACAGTTAAATCTTAACATTGCATATCTCCGGTTCTGTTGATTGAATTTTTGTTGTTTTAATCTCAAATAGTTTATTAAATGTTACTCTATTTTTCTAAATTGGTGTTTATATGTCCTGGTAGTGAAATTCTCTTAAAGCCATGTTACACTACAGCAAGGCATTCCTCTCCCCTAGGATAACATTGGTTAACTTATTACATTTAATAAGTGATAGCTTTCAATTGGGAGCAGATAGCAATTCCGGGTTTGGTGTCTAAAGAATTGTAATTTAAAACCCTCTTTAATGGTAAAGTCAGATTTTAAGTCACAATTCTGAAAATGACACTTTTAGAAAGTTTGCATTTTCTTGCCCTAACAGCCTGTATCCTGTGTCAAATGTCTAGGTGTAGCTGGCAGTTGATCTTTATGGATTGCTCCCAGACAGTGAAACAAAGGGAGAATATGTGTTGGCAGAATGGGCTTTCTCAGACTTGATGGGGGGGAGCTATCAACTTTCCACACTTGCACATCATGAAGCCTTTCCCTGAGCACCCTCACAAAGGGTTTTACACTAGTCTTTTTGTCCCCAGACAAGCTGGCACCAAGTATAAATATTAGACCTCAGACCCAATTCTTCAGTACACCGCTGGACCTGTGGAAGACTCAGGAGGACTGCTGTGCAGCTCTGCAAGATGGACTGCTACTCTATTGCCCTGCCTCCCTACTGCCCTGCTGCCTGAATGAAAAGGACTGAACCTGCATCTTGAACCCAGGACCACCAGACAGGCTCCAAGTGCTAGTTGGGTGGCCGCCTGATCAAAGCCTCAGGGACAGAAAAGGCTTCAACCACTTTAAACCCAGCACCTGGACTCTGCTGTGAGTCCAGGCTCCCAAACGGTGCCACCCCAGTCCTGAACCCTTGGAAGTGTGCCTGAAGATACTCTGCCAGCCCAGCAGTGGTCCTGTGAGCAAATCCGCCGCTGTGCGAAGGATCCCCGGAACAGAACCTCATATTGCAGCCCACAGCCTCCTCGGAACCACCACTGCGCAATGCATCCTCGACAGGCCTTCCGATTGCAAGCCCCTCATTGATGGCATTCTCGATGATGATGTAGGACTCAGCATTGCAGCCTCTATGCATCCTCTGAACCACTGCTGTGCGAAGCATCCTGGTCGTGGGATCTCACAACTCTCAGCACACCAGGATTTAAGGTATTTTGTTCAGCGGGCCTAACCGATCTGTATAGGGCCCGCGCTCCATGGTGGTCAGCCTGAACTTGTGACTTTGTACTGGTCCGGGACAACCACATAACCACAGCTGGTGCTTTGTGCTTTTGGGGACTGTTAAATCTTTAAAATTGCATATCTCCGGTTCTGTTGATTGGATTTGTGTTGTTTTGGTCTCAAATAATATATTAAATTTTACTAAATTGGTGTGGGATTTTTTGTGTTGTGTTTTCACTTTATTACTGTTTGAAGTGCCCCCCCTCACACGCAACCCAATTTCCTTTAGGTGGCACATGGAAACAAGAAAAGGAGTTGAAAGAAAGAGGGAGAGCTTGACAACAAAGGGGAACTATAGCAGAACTGTGACCTAGAGTGGTGCTTGTCTCTGGGTCTTTCTTTTACCAGGTGTGTTCAGCCTGTAGAATAGCGAGGGCCCCATGAACACTAATGCCAGCAAGAATACTGAGCCCTGGCCTCTGGAAAGCTATTAAAAATTAATAATAAATAGGATGCAATGTGTCTCTGCCTCCATTGCACCTGCTTCACTAATGGTTGCTGCATCTTTGCTTCCAATCCAAAAGGTGCTAGCTAAAGTGCAAATGGCTCAAACATCACCACTTTCTCACTGGCCTCTTCTGTACAATTTGCTCTGAAGCTGCTTTCAAGTCAACATTTGTGCTTCTAAATGGGAAGTGCTTAATTAGAAATGTTAAGTGGATTAACTGGCTCCTCAATGCTCCTGGGGGACAAGACAAGTGGCAAGACACCTCTGGGTAATTGTGTGCTTTAAAAGTTACTGGACAGCTATTTTGCCATGTCAAAACCCCCATAATCCCATACCGGAGGTAGAAGTACCTCTGCTCGGATTTAGATCGGTGTCAGTGATACGACATAGACAGCAAGTCATCCCCCCAGTAGCATTTGCTTCACTATATGTACCAAATATGTATCCTAAATTATGTGTGAACATGTATAAATTATGCTGTAATGTAGGTACTGTATAGGTGATACTGTATTGTACTGTGTGGGTGTTATACTTTTCAACACACCTTCTTTTCTAGTTGGCTGATATAATAACACCCTGTTGGGGTATGACAAGGGGGTTCCTCTCTTTTTTTTTACTTTCACTTTCTTGCTATGTTTAATTTTTTTTGTTTACATTTGTTTATTATTATTTTGTAAAGATTTTTTTAACAAAACATAACATAACATAATAGCCCGTATACATATTATGCATCCCCCATCACCAAAGATCATTGCATATTACAGTGTATGTATCAACATTGTACACTCTCATTGTCGTCGCTAGTTTGCAATTCTAATGCATGTTCAGGCGATGGTCTGGCCCATGAGCACACAAAGAGCGTACGAGAAAGAGGGGAGGGGGACGATATAGAGGAAGACAAAAAGAAAATCTCTGCCGTCATTTATAGTATACAATTGTACTGGGCGACAATACTCTTCGTCCATCACGTCCACACAAATTAAGGGTCATATCTGCCCAGGCATTGGATCGGCCAACCTATCTACATAATAAGAAGCAGTTGTACGCGCCCTTGTCCGTACATCTGATGTGCAGTTTTCAAGTGTCTGGGGTTATCAGCAGCCAGGCGCGCTGTGTTTGCGCCCTAGGGGGCCTAATGGGGTGCCAGTTGCGGTGCTATGTGTTCATCCTCGCTTGTTGCGGTGTCAGTATTAACTGGATCTTGCTCTGCCCTCCGAAAATCCAGCAATATTTGATCCCATGCTGGTGCTAACGGCTGCTTACGTAGCCCAATCGCGTCCTCGCGGTGGAGTGCGACACTCTCCGCCTGCGCCCAACACAAAAGGGAGCGATACCAGGCCTTAGCTACTGGGGGATCGGGTGATTTCCAGCGGCGCGTGAGCAATCGCTTAGCCACTATAAGGCCTAAGTCTATATATCTGGACGTCACCTTATGCTTCTTAGACCTGTGATAAAGCCCCAGGATACACACCTCCCATGTCCAATCCAGTGTTTGCTCTGTGCATTGAGCTAGTCTCCTAGTGACTTCACCCCAATACAGCTGTATAGCAGTGCAGCGCCACAACATATGTAGGAGGTCCGCCCCTATTTCGTTACATCTGGCACATTTGGCGTCTGTGCGATTAAAATATTTGTTGATTTTTACCGGCGTGAGGTAGGCCCTGTGTAATATATATTACTGAATGAGTCGGAATCGCACATTACGGGGAATTTGTATGGGGCTCTCGAGCATGTAACCCCATTCACGGTCCATGGCGGGTCGTTGGAGGTCCGCATCCCAATGGGTGCGTAAAGAGAGCAGTGGTGGCGCTGTGTGAGTCCTGAGCGATTCCGCAAACCATTTGGTGAGGTGTCGACCAGTCCCCAGCTCATGCAAATATTGTATGGTAAGATGCGTGGCAGGTTCCCGCGTCACATCTTCCCAGTGTACGAGTCACTGCTGCGTGAAGGAGGAACTGGCCCTGTGATAGGCCCGAGCTCTCTGCTAATTCTGCGAAGGGGACAAGTAATCCGTCATTGTATAAGTCTCCTACTGTTAATATGCCCACCTCTTCCCACTGTGTGAGTTCCGCACTGGATATCGCCCGATGCCTTCTGGGGGTGCCTAATATAGATAGAGATGGTGCATATGGTATGTGCTGGTGTGTGAGGCGGAGGCAGCGGCGATAGCACTGATAAGCCACTTTTAACAGTAGCTGCATAGGCGGGCCTCCCTTCCTGCTAGGGTGGAAGAGCGCCACCACCTGGGGTTGGGTATACCCGGGCGTCTGTGTTGCCGTGTCATCAAGGTTCCGTGCACTTATCCAGCGCGCCACACACTGGAGCTGTGCCGCAAGATAGTAATGTTCCATATTGGGCAGTGATAGGCCTCCCTGAGCGGTCGGGGGGTGCATTTTAACTATTGCTTCCCTACTACGTGAACCATGCGAGATAAATCGCCGTATGTCCAACTCTAGGTCCCTAAACAGTGATGATCTAAGATGGAGTGGTAAATTCGTGAAGTGGTATAGTAAACGTGGTAAGACCACCATTTTTATTAACGCAATCCGGCCCATGACTGCCAGCGGCAGGGTTTTCCAGAAGGTCATCTGTGCCCGCACTGCTGTAATGGCAATCATCAGGAGACCTGGCTGTTCACGGTATATATGGACTCCAAGATATCGGAACGCCGACGTCTGCCAGTGCACTGGTTTACCACTGATAATTAAGTGTGGGTCTGGCGTGGTGTCTGCAAATGAATATAGACAGGACTTATCCCAATTCACTTTCAGCCCGGACACTAAGGCATAGCGGTCTAGTGTACGCTCGACCGACACGCAAGACTGCCCAACATCTCGAAGATAGATGAGTAGGTCGTCAGCATACAGTGAGACCGCATGTATGCCATCTCCTAAAGGGATCCCCCATTCGGCTTGAGTATCACGGAGCGCCTCCGCTAGGTGTTCGACCGCTAGGGCAAACAACAGGGGAGAGAGCGGGCAACCCTGCCGCGTACCACGCCCAACGGGTATTTGCTGCGAAACATATCGCCCCGTCCTAACTTTGGCTGTCAGATTTGTGTATAACAGCTTGACTAGGCTTATAAACTCAGCACCAAGGTCATACCTCTGCAACACCGCAAACAAAAATCCCCATTCTAGGGTGTCAAAGGCCTTCTCTAGATCTAAGACCAGACATCCAGCGTGAGGCCAATCGACTTTCGAGTAGTACGCCACTGTAAAAAAACGGCGCAAGTTCAGCGAAGTGTTGCGAGCCGGCACAAACCCGTTCTGATCTACGTGTACTAACTGAGGCACCAACGGGGCTAATCTGGTCACCAGCACTTTCGCCAATACTTTGTAATCAGCATTGAGGAGCGCTAGTGGCCGATAGGAGCCAATCAATTCTGTATCTTTGTGGGGTTTAGGGAGGGATACCAGTAGAGATTCACTCAAGGTGTCCGGTAACCTGCCAGTCTCCTGTGCATTCTGATATACCGCTAGCAGTCGTGGTGCCAATATTTGGCTATATGCTTTATAGTACTCAGCCGGATATCCATCCGGTCCCGGCGCTTTACCGGTAGCAAGTGAGGAGATGGAAGCCCGCACTACCAACAATGTAAGTGGCTCATTCAGTTCAGCACGTTGCTCATCCATGAGGCCGTGCAACTGCAGGGGTGCAAGAAAGGACTCTATATCTGCAGGTGTTGCATAGTGCATGGACTGATAGACCCTGGCGTAATGTGCGGTAAACTCGTCGTGAATGTCCCGCTGTGTAGTGAGTAGCTGTCCAGTCGCAGAGTGTAGCCGCAAGATTGATGTGTGGGCGTGTTCTTGTTGAATCATGCGCGCCAGTAGCCTACCCGCCCTATCCGCTGCTGAATGAGCGCGCGCAGCGTGAGATGCGTAATTGAGGCATCGCAGCTGCTCTAGCACTATAGTGTGCTGTAGCTGATGTTCATCTATAGCAGGCTGAACAGTAGCATCTTGCACAAGTCTAGCCTCAAGATGTGTTAGGGCATCCTCTATACTCTTAACTTCATCGTCTAACTGTTTTCGAAGGCACCAACTCATTCCCATGCAGTGTCCCCTGACCACTGCCTTCCCAGCATCCCACAGGATCCCAACATCTGCGACCGATCCCTCATTGTGCCCAAAGTAATCATCCAGCGCGGTGGCCACAGCCTCTCTGAACGGGGGATCTTCCAGCGCGAGAGGCTGTAGTCACCAAACACGACTTGGAGGCCCGTCACCATCCCCCCGCAGTGTCATGATATGTGGATTATGGTCGGAGTGTGTTTTACCTAAATAATTTGCCATATTGCACTGCTCCAGAAGCGCAGCGTTTGCAACAAACCGGTCGATACGGACATGCAACCCATGTGGATGCGAGTAATATGAATATAGTCGCTCCCGTGGGTGGAGGGTTCTCCACACATCTTTTAAGTCCCAACGGACTAACCAGTCTCCCAGGTGCCTAGCATTAGAGGTCGCTGCTGTTTGTGGGAGTGGCGGGAATGATCTATCTTGCATCGTGTCAAGGACCGAATTAAAATCGCCGCCCAGCAGCCAAGGGATATCGCACCAGCGGGACAGTATACCTGTGAGAGTTCACCAGAAAGGGGCATGGTTCCGTATTAGGAGCATATATGGAACCTAGCACCACCCTCTGACCCTTGAGCTGACCCTGAGCAAATACATACCTGCCGCATGCGTCTATTAACGTCTCCTCGGATTCAAACTGAGTCCCAGGGCGCACCCATATCAGAGCCCCCCTCGCATAAGCTGAATACCCTGTGGCGAATATTTGGCCCCTCCACCTTTGCTGTAATTTACAGATTTCCGGCTGAGAAATGTGTGTTTCCTGCAGAAACGCAATGTGTGCAGCATGACGCTTCAAATAGGCATATATCGCATATCTACGCGCTGGCGTGTGGATTCCCCTGACATTCCAGGTTATTACGTTAGCGTGTGGCATGGGGCGTATTGCAGGAATGATGCGACATGTGGACTGTGTGTCGCAGGTGGTGTGTAGTGGTGGCGTGGTAAATACCGTATGGCAGCAGGGCAGGAGAGAACGATCCAAGGACACCGGAGCATGTCAGTGCCAGTAAGAAGTGTGGACGCCAAGACTCTGGCATTTGCCAGAGGTGTCGACAGAGTCGGTAAGTATGTGGGTAGTTTAACTCGAACAGGGTGTACGGGAAAGAGCTTCTGACGGCTCAACTGGGAGAGAGCGGAGCAACAACATGCATCTGCCCAAACCAACAACAGTGCCTTACGGCAACTCACAGCCGTGGTCGCCGTGTGCATCTTACTAAAAAGAGGGGGGGGCCGGGCTAGATCCTACAGTGGAGGGGGGTGGGCAGACTCAGGCCCGATGTGTAAACGTGTGTACTGTGCGCAACGCTGCAGCGTGGTGTAACGCAGATCGCGCCGGTGTCCGCGCCTGCTGGAGCGTATGTCACGTGGCTTGTAGCATATTAATGAGAAATAAGCGCAACCTGTGTGCAGGGACCACCTGTATAACATAATAAGACATTACTGTTCTTGTAGTCGTATACTTGCATGTCCATGGCTCACGCTTTGCCGCTACACCAGTTCATCCGCAGTCTGGGGTGTTACATTTGGAAGTGACTGCAAGTCCTCATGAATCGGCCACACAGTTTGTGAGTTGTCATCACTCAGCGAGTGGTCAGAAGAGGCATCAGCATCTGCATTGTTGCGCCACTCTCCCATGTCCGATACTGCCTGCAATACATTTCGCCGCTCCCGCAGCACCTGCTCTCGATCAGGGGCAGCCGCCGGCTGCACCCGCGTTGCCGTAGCACGTCTCTGGCGTCCGGTGCGTCGACTCCCTCGAGCACCTCTCCGTCGTCCCATAGTGCTTTGCCGGTCACCCGGTGAAGTATGGTGTCCCTTGGCTTCCAGCCAGTCCCAGACGTCTTCAGCCTTGTTGAAAAAGTGTGCGGTACCATCCGCCACTACTCTCAGTCGGGCTGGGAAGAGGAGGGAATACTGCAGGTTCAAATCCCGGAGCCGGCGTTTGGCTGCAAGGAAGGTGCTCCGTTGTCGCTGCACTCCCAGGGCATAATCCGGAAAAAAAAGTACCTGTGCATTATCCACTTTAACCGGGCCCAGCTTCCTGATTTCCCGGAGTACAGCGTCTCTGTCCTTAAAGTTCATAAGGCGAAACAGGAACGGACGTGGCCCAGCCCCCGGCGGTGGGCTGCCCGATGGCACTCTGTGCGCCCTCTCCACTGTGAAGAAAGCAGAAAGTACTCCTGCTGGTAACAGAGTCTGTAGCCAGGTTTCAGTGTAGGCCACTGCATCCTCTCCCTCCGTGCCCTCCGGCAGACCCACGACGCGTACATTATTTCGCCGGGATCGGCCTTCCGCATCGTCCACCCTACGCTCCAATGAGTGAAGCCGGGCTGTGAGGACCCTGAGCTCCGAAGTCGTCTCCCTGGCCATCGGGGCGATTTCCTGCATTTCTTTTTCCATGTCGGCGACTCTCCCTGTCAACTTACGATGATCGGCATGTAGGAGCGTGAAATCCGACACAACCTTATCAATGCGGCCTTCCAAGGAGGTACGCGTCTGCGTCAGTGCTTCGCCAATTTGCGTCACCGCTTGTAACACAGAGTCTATCTTCGACTCCAGGCTGGTGCGCCCCGGTGCATCCGATACTTCGGACTCTTGATCAGAATGCGCAGGTCCAGACGTTGATCTCGTGGCAGGCACACTCGTGCCCGTGCGTGATTTGCCCATTTCGCCAGGAGGTAGAGGTCACTGTCGGTGCAGACAATATGAAAGTCCGTAATTGGTGCCTGTGTTGTCCCAGCCGGTGGGCACAGGGGACACTTCTCAGCACTCCTATTCTGCCATGCAGATGTGGGTGTGCCCTACAGCGCAAATGGCCATTGCCCACCAACATAGGCTGCCCGGGCCCGTGCTCCAACGTCCCCGGTGTGCGTTGAGGCCCAGTCGCTGCAAAGTTCTCCCCAGGCAGTGGAGCGGGAGTTACTGCCTCCTGCCACAGACGTTGCTCCAAGTCACTCACCAGCTGTATCACACCGCTTTCTAACCTTCCAACTGCGGTGCTCCTCGGACCTCGACTGCAAGTAGGCCTGCACAGACTCCAGCAAGCCAACCCGACCGCCTAGCACCTCCTTTCTGATCACTTGTAACGGGCCTCAGTGCACCCTCCTGGACTGGCCTTTACAGCGCAGCTCCTCTCCTAGCGCCGATACTGTAGGGGTGCAGGAGCGGGGACACAGCCACGTCCGCTCCACCACAGGAGGCGCTTCGCCACCCCAGAGTTACGTCACTCCAAGGTGAAGCGGCGCCGCAGGCAAATGCCCCAGGGCCAAGTACGTCACAATGCCCGGCCGTCTCTGCTGCCGCCAAGCAGCCGGGCCCATTCAGCACTCTGCTCCGTCTGTTTTCCCCGTATAAGTGATCACAGTGTCACACGGGTCAAGCTCCGCCGCACAGCCCACAACTCGGAGGCCGCGCCAGCCGCCCGCCCGACCTTCTGTGCAGCCGCAGACTCAGCAGGCGCGCGCCGCCCAGCGCCGTTCCGTCCCAAACGCTGCTGCTCGGCGGCCTCGCAGCGCAGATGGTCACCACTCAGCCAGGCCAGCTCCCGATGTCACCAACCTCACCGTGCACAGCCTCTGGGATATCGCCGACCCAGGGGGCCGAGACCAGCAGTGGTAAGTGCAGCGTTGCGCAGGATAATTGACAGATTCTCGGGCCGAGAGACGGAGCCTCGTTAGAGCGCGTCCGCCATCCTGGCTGGTTGGCCACGCCCCCTTCTTGCTATGTTTAATTTCTTTAATTTCTTTACTCTTTTTCCTATATTGTGTTATGAGGCTGAGCTCATGCTTTTGCTTATCTCGTGTTCTTATAGAACCCGTATATCATTACCGGATCCAAAGTATGTTGCTTACTTACTTATTTTCTGTGTAACTGGCTATTCCACGTTTCGATGTTGCCTCTGTTTGGTCCTCTTTTGTTTATAAAAATATCTCAATAAAAATCTTGGAATTAAAAAAAAAAGTTACTTTAACATAACATAACAAACCAGATATGGGTCAGCACAGCGGCACAAAAATGCAGGAAAAACACAATTGTGTGTTACCACTTTGGTGCCGTAAAATTTGCCAATCCATACCACAATATCCTGGGGTGGGTCTGAATTTATTAGTTTGACTTGTGGAAAAAGATAATGATTGGCTACTGCTGGGTTTATATTATCAACCAACCATTTTCCACTTGAGATAATATCATATGAATGAAAGCAGCTTTTGACTGAAGCAAAGCCCAGTGTTATGGATGATTTATAGTATAGAGGATATTTTTCATTCTGGCTCCTAAATTCGGGGTTGTATACTTCCAACTTCTAGAGCGGCTTTAAAACTCAAAGATCTGCAAAAAGCCCACTCTGTTTGATTATCTGGTCAGAGAACTGAGCAGTGGATACGTTGCTAGTGATTTGCTTTTAAGGTCGCTGTCCTCTCTCGCTAACTGACTTAGTCAACACAATTGAGCAACATAGATTAAAACATTGCACAACGTGCATGGTTTACTTAACAATTTTTAAGAAGAACATAGAAAGCAATAGCAAAGTTCATCTCTGTAGCTGCATGTGACCCGGTGATAATCCAGATCATTCTAATCCAACTTCAACTTGTTGAGTGCTTAAGTGACTTTGTCCCACTTCTCCTATGTGCTTTAGACCATACATAAGCAAATCTATAGTTCGGCATGGCATACTTAGAGCACAACTCCAAGCCTCATGCACAATACCACAATAGTTCCCACATAAACCACTCTACAAAATACACAGTGGGGTAGCTAGCCTTATGGCCGCCAGTGGTGGTCCCTGCTTTTGCTGCCCCGGGCGGCCCCATTGAAGAGCGGGGGGTGCTGGCGAGATTCGGCTGCAATTGCCGCCCCGCGATGGCTGAAATGTAGATCAAGGGGGCGATTGCCGCCCCCAAGACGGCAGGTAGGAGCAGCGGGAGGCTGCCGCCCCCAAAACTCGTGGCGCCCGGGGCGCCCCCCCCCTTGCTACGCCACTGAAAATACACATCCTACCATCAGTAAATGACAAACTGAGTAGCTGCATTCTTGATTTCCCAAAAATACCCTTATGGCCTCACTAGGGGTCAAAAGGCATTTCACAACATCCGCCATACAATACAAAACAATCATGTAGCAATAACCACATTTGTAGACATTGACCCGTCCAAATATATTTTCATACCTCTACATTCTAATTCTAATATCACTAGTTACATGATAAAACTGTAGAATGGCAGTTATCTTGATTCCATTCTTGCCTGTGTCCAGACAAACAAAACAAATTGCTGCAGATTAATTTCTCTAAGTTCCTTCTATGAGTAGTTGCATCTTGCCCCTTCCTGCCTTAAATGTGAGATACACTTGAAAATCTAAGCTTGACTCACACAGCGTTTTCTGTGAGTAGCTTCAAGGTCTTAGTAAGACATGCTTTCTCAACCAAATCATGAGTAAGCAAGCCTACTAATGGAAATTGATGAGTAAGTGACACTTCATCCTGGAGTAAGACACACCTATTCTTAGAAAAGGTTCAGTGGATTGGACCCCCCTATGTTAAAGGGAAAGGATAAAAAAATATTGGGAATAATTGTAGTCAAATTCCATGGTGTAGCGGGGGACAATACTTCACGAGAGTTGAATTCTCGAGTAGGTCATGATGACTATCACCTCCCTCAACAGTAGTAACAAATAGCACAGTGCAATCTGCACATCTGAAAATATGGTTTATGCATGTGCTTAAAAAAATTTATTTACCAAAACCAGGACTCAAGAGATTCATTTTTTGCAGCAAGTTATAATCACACTAAAGAGGCCTAACTATTTGGATAGTTGTTTGCCTGTGTAAAGTCATTGAAACATGCAACAAATGCATCCACTTACATCAGTCCATTGTGCTGAGGCTAGCTGGCCTGACCTTTCCTTTGCTATTTGCACTCTAGTTTTCTTATGCTTGTTGCCAGCAAAATAGAAATCCTTCTATTTAGCTACATACAACTTGTGTTTGCACACCTTATGTAGCTCACCTTTTCAAGTGATTCTGCAGAAATTCTGGTTTATGGCGTATAACAAGGATACATTTTGTTTGTCATAGAGTTGGTTTTGACATAGCAATTGTTTTTGCTAGGTTTGTTTCTATGCACTAGGCAATTTTGACTTAGGAGTTGCTTTGCAGATTCGTTTCTTTGTGATAGGCAGTTTTGACTTAGTAATAACTCTTGCCAAGTTCTTTTGTCATATGCAGTTTTTAGGTTTTGCCTGAGTTCAAAGTGCTTTTTTTCTTTACTTTAAGTCGTGTTGCGCAGCACCCCACCCTGCTGTGCAACATGTCTAAAAAAACATTGACAAAGTCAATAGATCTCGCATAGGTGAAACCTATTGGCTTTGCCAATGCTTGTTAGTTTTTATATTGACTTTGTCTTTGCTTGTACTGTACATAACGATAAGAAGGTTTGCTAGGCGAAAGATTCACATATACCTCTTTTTTCAAAAGATATCTCTCCATACTTTCTAGCAAACAGACATTTGATGAACCTTTCTCTAAATTGCACAGCAGAAAATCCTGAAATTGTACAAAACATTTAGGGGTACATGCATCATTCTAAATACTAGTCGCAAAGGGGCAGATTTGCAGAATCTGTCCCTTTGAGACCGGTATTTTTGCATTTGGGATGCATCAACCCAAATGCAAATTCGCAATTTAAGTAATCGTAAAATTTGCGATTACTTAAATTACGAATGCATTTAGGGAATCACAAATTGTGATTCCCTAAATGCAATGCATGATGCAATTTTTAATTGCGATTTCGCAATTAGGGATCGCGAATTACCATCAATTTAAAGTTGACGGTAGTTTGCGAAAACTTTGAAAAATGCACTAAAGTGCATTTTTCAAAGTTCCATGTTACACACACACATGCCTTTGGGGCATGTGTGTGCGCAACATGTGGTCACATGGCAATTCCAGGGGTGCATCAGGGTGTCCTTTTGGCACCCTTGAAATTGCATGCGCAATTTGCGGGTACCTATTTGGTACTCGCAAATTGCACATGTAATTCCTATTCATTCCTATGGCCCTCTAGGCCCATAGGAATGAATGGGAAGCTATTCTTAATTGCGAATCACAATTTGCAATTCGCAATTAAGGAATATGTAGGAATCACAATTTTTTAGCGATTCCTACATGCATAAGGAATTGCGGTTCCTAAATAGCGATTTCTAAAAAATCGCTATTAAGGAATCGCAATTCCTTATGTTGATGCATGTGCCCCATTGATATGTGAAGATGCTACACAGTAGGTGCTTGGGAATATTTTTATACATGGAGTAATGAGATTCTGTGCTGACAGATTAAAGACAGGCTGATGCTCTGTCCAGACATCATTGCAGCCATAGAATTAGAAACTGGAGTATGAGGTGGTGGTTGATGGTGTTGAATGCTACTGGCAAACATAACAACACCAACCCCAACCACAATGTCATCACAAATAAGGCACTTCTCACCCAAAGTCAGGTGATTATTTAGATGTTTCTGCCTAGGCAATGGGCCTGCTGGAGATCATCCAGGCAGCAAATTGCCTGTTTGAGTGCATGGTGTTGGCTGGCTGCCACTTTCTCTAGCAAGATGAAAATAAATAGGAGCAACATTGATTCTGCTGCTTCGATTCAGATGCACACTTTGCAAGAGTCAAGAAAGACCTAACCTTGTGACAGAGCTGGGGACACTTCCCTTAATATATCAGAAATAAGCAAATGCATAAGTGGGAGCTGATTGTAAATTAAGTTTACCAAATATAAGAAGGTAAATCTCTTCGAATATCTATAATGCACATCTATTTGTTTTGTTTTGCATTCCAGAGATATCTGTAGAAAAGCTAAGAAATATTAAAGAATGAGGTTGTGAGGATTGTAGTTTGTTATATGGTGTGGTTGTATGACCTCACCATGTAACACGCTCACGAAACCTTGTAAATGGAAAAACAAACGGCAGACCAAGGTCAAGCACATTCAGTCCATGAGTACTAGTAATTCGTAAGGTGGTGCGATCTCTTCCCACACCCGCCGTCCAAAGGTGTGATGCAGGGGCCAATTTTAAACAGAAGATGGAAGGTGCACTCGTTTCAAAGTAAAGTCAATCTGCGTCAATAGTAAATTCAAAAAGTGTTCTTTTATTCAATCAAACTTTTAAAACTGGCGCACAGGCAATGCGTTTCGTTCCCATTTCTTTGCCAGGGGGAACTTCGTCAGGGCTCTTATATCTCAAGGGTTCTAAGCGCATTGGGTGTAAGATGGGCCTCAAAATCCAGTATCATCAATAACCTTACTTTCATATAAAAAACTGTCTGTAGTAACTTCTATGCAGCAAAAGAGTAGACCTCCCTCACAGATAAAGGTAAACAATTTCTCACAATTCCGAAATTAAACGGACGTGTGAGCTTTTTGTCGATAATAGGACATAATAGTCGTATCTTTATCCACATCAAAAATATATCAGCGTATAAGCGTAGAAACTAATGCTCAGGAAGGTCCTCCGTGCATGGCATCGTAACCAGCAGCTCACGAAACCTTCTTGGGTCCAGTCAGGCTTTTTTGTAAAAACCTCTAGCTCAACCCTGGGTAGCTGTTGTTTTGAGCAGCAAGGGTTAAACAAAGGAACTAGTTTAAAGCATTTAGATGCACCAAACAACAGAATAAGAAAGTTACATAACGCTAAAGAAATCTGACACTAATTTATAATGATAGGTTATATTTTTTAGATTTTTTAGACACCAAAATGAGCAAAATTCACTAGAAGGTTCCGGAATAGATTTTTAAGTGAAACGTGAATCTCATCTTTTTAGTCCAAAGCGCAAACATGCATTGATAACAGTAAAGGTTGAAAAACTTTCGAAAACTTTAAAAAGGTTTTGTTTGTCTACTCAGGCTCGTTCTGGGCAACCAATTCCAACAAGGAGAAGGTCAGGGGGTGCCAATAAGGTGTATTAGGATAGTTATCTGGTCACCAAAGCAGTTTCAAGGCCTGTTTCACACTTTATGCAAGGACCTTCATAGACTTCGATGGAGTAGTCCTGATGCTGAAGACATAGGATGCTAAGGATGATGTGGGTGCTGTGCGGTCGATGAAGGTCTTCCTGGGGTTATTTCATGGTCCATGGCCCAGGTGGGGTGACTTTGGACACTATGGTCCATGTCCCTCAAAGTCCTCTTTGGTTCAGCAGAAGCCCAGTTCCAACTGGGCTACTGCTCCCAGTCACAACAAGTCCAATCTACAGTCTGAGGATTCTCCTGTGGTCCGGCAGCATGGTGCAACTTTTGAACACCGAGGAGTGGTCTTCTTGGCTGCACTTTGGCAGTCAGGAGCAATTTGATGAATGTTGCTACTGACTCCCCAGAACAGGTTACTTCAGATTTTATGGTCCCAGTGCAGGAACAGGGAGTCAGCCAGCTGACTCTTGGAGTTCATCTATTCCGCCTGGGACTCTGGAGTGGCTTTGTCATGAGTCAGTCACCAGAGGGACAATCCTGTCTTTGCTAGACCAAGGAGTAGCAGGTGCAGTCTAGCTGTTGGTGCAGCCTCTCTTGCCAGGTCCAGGGGTCATCAGGGTAATCGTTCTCAGGATGAAGCAGTTACTAGCTGATGGGCTGCCAGGTTCCCTCCTGCCTTATGACGACTTCTGGCTGTGTGTGGCATCTTAGCTGTCCTAGGGTGCACTATTCTGCCCACTCCTAAGATGTCGGAACCCCTCAGTTGGTAGCCCACCCTAGAGGCATGGCTACTTGAGGTCTACACATCAATGGGGAAACTATTTTAACAACTGGTTTCCCCCTCTGTTCCCGCTGCCAGCCTGTCTACCTGAACAAAGAAGCAGCCCCTCTGAAGTGTGATTGCCATTTGTCCATCAAAGGTCTCTTCCCCTTTGAAGCTCACTTTTTGGGCCAACACCCTGTGTGGTTTCTTCTGAGGGGCGGTAACACCTCTCTCTGTGGCAGGCCTCTATTGTTCCGGTGCTTGGGAGTGATTCATATACCTCCCCAGGAGGGCAAATGGCTGCCTGGTGGCCATCATCTATGAATGTCCACCGGATTAACTGGGCAACAGAGTGGCAACTTAATAGAAGTTTTCTTTTCGTAAAAATGACTTTAAATCCGACTTGGGCATCAAGTCGGATTTGATGCCACGCTTAATTTGATACCTTGAAGTACAAACTTTAGAAGTTAGCAAGGCTAAGATGTCAGCCTGTAACTCTGCACTAATTGGGATTGTTGGACTTTTCTCTTTATCCAGGGTCTTCCTTAAACTTTTTACCTTCACCCTCCTGTTTTCTAAACCAATTTTTGCTGGCTTTTGGGACTCTGTGCACTTTACCACTGCTACGCAATGCTAAAGTACTTGCGCTCTCTCCCTTAAACATAGTATAATTGGCTTACAACCAATTGGCACATTTAATTTACTTGTAAGTCCCTAGGAAAGTGGTACCACATGTACCCTGGGCCTGTAAATGAAATGCTACTAGTGGACCTGCAGCACTGATTGTGCATCCAACCTAAGTCACCTTCTAAACATGCTTCAGGCCTGCCATTGCAGCCTGCATGTGCGGCTTTAAACTGCCATCTCGACCTGGCAAAATATACCTTTTGGTAGACCTAAACCTTCCTTTTTAATACATATAAGTAATTCTTAGGGTATGCCCTAAACAGCCCATAGGGCAAGGTAAAGTTTATTTTAAAGGTTGGATGCGTACTTTTGACTCTCTTTAAACCCTCTTTCATGGTAAAGTCGGATTTAAGTCACAATTGTAAAAAATGCCACTTTTGGAAAGTTGTCATTTTGTTGCCCCAACCATTTGGTGCCTGCAGCCTGTATCCTGGGTCACATGACTAGGTGTAGCTGGCAGATGGTCTTTGTGTATTGTTCCCAGACAGTGAGACAAAGGGAAATAGGTGTTGGCAGGGCGGGCCATCTCTAACTTGATAGGGGCAGAGCTCTCACCTACCACGCTTGCACATCACAATTTGTTTGCCTGAGCACACTAACAAAGGGGTTGACACTAGTCGTTTGTGTGCCCAGACAAGCTGGCGGCAAGGAAACAGGAAATTCCAAGCACCTCTGAGGGTGGAAACTTCTAGAAGCTTCTCTTACTTCAAAGCTGGCACCAAGTATAAATATTAGACACTTAGATCCAACTCTTCAGTACACCTCTGGATACTACAGAAGAAGGATGGCTGTGCTGCACTGCTGCCAGAAGGTCCGTTGCCCTGCTGCCCTGTTACTTTACTGTCCTGCTTGCTGAGAAGGAAGACTGCACCTGCACCTTTCACTGTAGGCTGAAGTGACTCTAAGGGTCAGCAGACTGACCTCCTGTTCTGAGATACAGGGACGTAACAAGCTCCAGAGGTCCCCCTTGTATCTGCCCAGCTGACCTGCTGCCTGAACCTGCAACTGGAACTGCCGAGCCCTGCTGTCCTCTGCTGGAGTGAGTTCCTGATCCCCAAGAGGTGCTCCTCTCAGGTCCTGGATCCTTGGTGTGGCATTAGTTGAGCTCTCTCTCCAAGAAAAGAAGAAACCCTGAAATTTTGGGTTCTTTGTGACCGTGAACGGGCCTGTTCGCATTAAGATCTTGCCTCCCGCTCCACCCGGCAATGCGAAGCTCTGGTGAGCCCAACTTTTGGTGACACAATGAGCACCAACAACGATTGACAACGCGAGATCTGTACTTCGCGCCACAGCATTGTCCGCCTGCGGTGACCGCCAATGCAAATCTCCAGCAACAACCATCCGCGATGCATGGCAGGATCTTCACGCTTCAGCAACAACCATCTGTGACGCCCGGCCTACTCTTCTCACCACAGCAACGGCCAATTGTGACACTCCCCCTGCTCCTTACGGTCCCCTCCACTGCGAACGGAACTCTTTGCACTAGACTTTTGAAGGTAACTTTCCAGCAGGACTAACATGGTCCCTGTATCCAGCCCGCGCTCCATCATGGTTGGTGTTAGAAATTGGGTTTCTGGTTGGCAAAGATATGCACCCTGTCCAAGCAGAAGCGATTATCCTAGTCAGGGTAAGCTAGAAACACACTAAAAGATAACCTGTGCTCCCCCTCTGGTACATTGGCACAGAGCATTCAAGCTTATCTAGAGAGGAAATGTGTAAAGTATTTGTGCAACACACACAGTAACGCAATGAATACACCACAAAAAAACTCCACACAGATTTAGAAAAATTATTATATTATAAACAAAACAAAAACAAAACTACAAAAATCCAACATATAGGAGTTTAAACATTGACTTTTAAAAGAATAAAAGCAGTAAAGAGCCTAGAAGCAAGTAGCGCTAAAAAGGATACTTTAGGTTGCACTGGACTGGGGGAAACTCAAAGTTTGGGTTGACCGCGATGGAGCGTCGGCTGCCTACAAGACCCACGCAAGCCCCTGTGAACAAAGTACCTTTCCTGGTAGCAAACAACGAGATGCGTCGATCTTCTCCATGCAGTGAAGGCGATGCAACAGTTCTGAGGTCAGGTGCTGAAGTCGAGAGGTGTTCAGCGATGCACCAGATTCTGCCATGCAGTCGAGGGGATGCGTTGATCTCATCAAGCTGCAGCGGCAGCGATACAATGTCTAATACGTCAATATCTGGAGGCAAAGCGATGGTTCCGATGCAATGGGCCAATTTTATTCCCGCAACCAGGTTGATGCACCGGTTCTGCTACACACAGTCGGGAGATACAGATTCTGCCACCCAGTCGAGGGGATGCGCTGATCTCATCAAGCTGCAGCGGTGGCAATATGATGTCTAATGCGTCAATCTCTGGAGGCAAAGCGATGGTTCCGATGCAGTGGGCCAATTTTATTCTCGAAACCAGGTTGATGCACCGGTTCTGCTACACGCAGACAGGAGATACGTCAACATCTGTGTTACAAGTATCTGGGCCACTTCCAGTGAGCCAGGCACAGGAGCAGGAATAGATACTTTGATATCCCTGTGTCTCAAGCAACAGAAGGCAAGCCAACAAGCCCTTGGAGATCACTTGGAGTGAAGGCAGAGTCCCACTCTCCTTCAGCAGAATTTAGAGAGCAGCAGACAGCAGGGCAACAAACAGAAAAGCAGGCCTTCCAGATCAGCAGTCCAGTTGAGTCCTTTAAGTAGCACATCAGTTCTTCTGGCAGAGCTTCAGCTACAAGCTGAGTAGTGTCTGAATTTAGGGGGTAAGAGACCCAGTACGTATACCCAAAAGTTCCTTTAATGTGGGGGGTGACTTCAAAGCAGCTCTCTGAAGTGTACAAGTATCCCTTTCAACCCAATCCTCTCTGCCAGGCTATCTGTGGGGTGGGGGTGGAAATCAGTCCTTTGTGTGGGGACAGGACATTGCCTATTCAAGTGAAATGTTAGTCCCTCCCTTCCATGCTGCCCAGGCAAGGCCATCAGAATACAGATGTATGTAGATGGGTACTTAGACACACCTATTCTTCTTTGGCTGTCTAGAAGGAATGCACAAAGTGTAGCAGATGTGTATTGGAGACAGGTTGTCAGGGACACAGAGCAGTAAGTGCAGAGAAATGTCTTTCTAAAAGTGGCATTTCTTAAACAGTAATGCTAAATTCCACTTCACCAGTAAGGAGGATTTATTGTTACTATTCCAAACATGTGAAACATGAAAAAGCTACTCCTCTGTGAACAGGAATTACAGCTTAAAAGTGCCTTAATGAATTCCTAATGCTGTCCTATGAGAGGAGTAGGCCTCAAAGTAGTGAAAAACGAAACAAAGCTGTTTGACACTACGAGAACTTGTAAAATATAAAGCTACATGTCTTACCTTATGCTTGCATTGCACCCTGCCCTTAGGGTTACTTAGGGCCTACCTTAGGTGTTACTTATATGTACTAAAAGGGGAGTTTAAGGCTTGGCAAGTAATTTTAAATGCCAAGTCGATGTGGCAGCAAACTGCACACACAGGCCCTGCAGCGGCAGGCCTGAGACAGGTTTTAAAGGTTACTTCGATGGGTGGCACAATCAGTACTGCAGGCCCTCTGGTAACATTTGATTTACAGGCCCTGGGTATATGGTATACCACTTTACAAGGGACTTTCAAGTAAATCAAATACACCAAACAGGTGTAAATGAATTATACCATGTTTAGAGGAGAGAGCACAAGTACTTTAGCACTGGGCTGCAGTCGTAAAGTGCCCAGAGTCCTAAAGCCAACAAAAAAAAGGTCATAAAAAGAGGAGGAGGAAGGCAAAAAGTTTGGGATGACCCTTCAGAGAGGGACACTTTCCAACAGTTGGTCTGAACTTGTGACTTTCATCCGGTCTTGCACAACATTATAGCTGCGAATGCCGCTGGGTGCTTTTTGGCGCGAAATTTAATGAAATCTTTAAAATTGCATATCTCTGGTTCTACTGATTGTATTTTTACCATTTTGATCTCAAACTAATTATTAAATGTTACTTTATTTTTTTAATTGGTGTTGTGTTTTCACTTAATTACGGTTTGAGGTGCTGCATAAATACTTTACAGATTGCCTTTAAGTTAAGACTGACTGGTTTTGGGCCAAGCTACCAGAGGGATGAGCTCAGGTTAATTTGGGGTTTCCTGGTGTCTCAACCCAGTTTCCTACAGGGATACTAGCCTTTTCAAAGTAAAAACAACAATTTGGGGGTTTGGGGGTTTTATTGTTAGGACATAAGAAAATATATGTCCTACTTAATAATACACAACACCCTGTCTTAGGGCTTGATAGGCCTTTCTTAGGGTTGACTTATAGATATAATTAAGGGAGGTTTGGGCTTTGCCAGAAGTTTAAACTGCTCTTCCAGTCTGCAGTGGCCAGCTGGGAGACATGGTGTGCTTTGTCTCACTCAGGGTGGCACAATGAGTGCTGCAGCCATGGGCGGACACTTTAAATTACATGCCCTCGATAGTCAAGGTACCTTATACTAGGGACTTATAACATGTTAACATGCCAATTGGGGGTATCCAGTCCAACTTTTTAATGGGTTCGAACACTGGCACGGAGGTCTGGTTAGCAGGCCTTAGTGCACTCTGAGAGTCAAAAAACCTACAGCATCTGTCCAAATCTTTGAGTGTAATCATGCAAAAAGAGGCATTTCCTTACAAAAGTATTTTATGTAGTCTGAATTGCGTTGCTTTGTACTGCAGAAAATTGTTGAACTTTACGCTTCAACAAATTGAAGCCTTTCAGGAATGGGCCAAAAAGTGATAGGGCAGAGCCTCTCCTTGGAGTTTCCAATATCCTAGTTATCGATAGTTCAAGGGGGGTATTTGCCCTTATTTCAAGTTGGAACCTAATGGAGAATTATTATGTGAATTTGAAATACTACACCACAATCCAGTAGTTATTCCCTATTTCTACTAGAATTTTACCTGGATTTGGTAAATGAATGAATGAATGAGGGCACTTTTAGAGCGCACAGTGACTCAAGAGTGTCCTGGCGCTAAACACAGCAAGTCAGGAACAGAGAGCATTAGTCGCTGAATTGGTGTGTTTTTAACAATTTCCTGAAGGCAGTCTCGTTCGCAGTGTTTCTTAATTGGAGAGGGAGCTGGTTCCAGAGAGCAGTTACCTGAAAGGAAAAAGAAGACCCCCTTGCCTCTTTTTCTTACAGAGCGGGTCAGTCAGGCGTCTAGCGTTCAAGTGTCCAGTTGAAATATACTGGATCAGTGGAATTAAGGGAAAAATCCTAATTCCAATGTGGGATCCTGTCCAAACACCGTAGGTCATAGCAGATGCTATCCTAGATGAATGTCTGATTACAGGAAGCTCCTCTTTGTGGCAGGATCAGTAGGTCCGCTTAACGCTGAGTTAAAATACTCACCGTGAAGGATCAGTAAGTAAACGATCCCACCACACTCACAGCGCACTTTAGAGCGTGCGCCGATAAGTACACCTGGAGTGGCCGCCTAATTTTTGGCCACGCTCACACTCTTGGTCCTGAAGAAAGCCTCATGAATAACGCAGAAGGCTGAAACTAGTTGACCTACACTTTGTAGGGATATTGAGGCACAACTTTTCACTTCTATATCCCGCCTATGTTTTTATTCATGTCCTAAGACCCTTCCACTAAAACGAATTATAAGGGCACTTCTTAGAGACATTTTTATCATTTAATCACATCTCACATAGCACTTCACATTGTCACAAAAAACCTGCTCCGCTGTAAATCAGGCGTTGAAGCACAGCTGGATTGCATTCGGCAATCCAGCTGGGACCCCGATGATGAAGCATGCCACCTACTAGGTAGGTGGGTGAGGGGTCTTCTAAAACAACCACTGGTTGTGTGTGCTTCCCCCGAAAAGGGTATAGGTCACTAACGATGACTATAACCCTCTAGGGACTTGTCCATGTTGTTTATTGGTAAATTCTATTACCAGCTTCATCAGAATTAGTATGGTCTTCGTAATAAGACCCTTAATAGTACTCAAGGACTAAACAATGTGGACAATGGGTGATATGTAATAGTCTACAATAGGTATTTTTTATGCCACTTTTTTTCCCCCGAGTTTTATATAGCGCAAACTTCACCTGAAGGTATCGTGTATCAGAGCGCTTTACATGGGCACCAGTTGCGTTACATAAGGACACATTCATTTTTGTTCGCCATGGGGAGATTAAGTGATTTGCCCAGAATCACAGGATGTTTAGCGTCGTTGTCGAGACTTGAACCTGGTTCCCCAGATTTGAGGTCCACTGCCCTAGCCCTTAGGCCACATCCTCTCCCTACTTATATAATATTATCAAATTATGAATGGTGTAATTTTCTCCCGTCTTTCTATTCCTATTTCAGTTCTGTTTGGTTTATGAAAAAACATAACGCAACTATTTTTTTTCTAGTTCTTTTGTAAAGAACAATGTTTACCTTATAGAACAGAAGCATTCATAACGATTTTTTTTTAGTTTAAAGAGCTTTATTGAAGCAAATAAGAACATGGGTACAACATTACATCAATGATTATAGAGAAATGTCAAAAACTAACAAGCAAAATGTATAACAGCAAGAAATGATAACTTAAGAAACTACCATTGTCAAACAAATAAAACCAGAGAGTGAAAGTATTAGTGATGGATTGTACCTTAAAACAAAGTATCGTTTTATATTTTCAGATTAAAAGGGAAGCTAGAAAAAGAGAAAGGAAGGTAGGAAAGAAAAGAAAAGAAAAGAGAGAAGAAAAGAAAAGAAGGAAAAGAAAAGGAAAAGAAAAGAAAAGAAAGGGAAAGGGAAAGGGAAAGGGAAAGGAAAGAAAAGAAAAGAATGCAATATCCTTATCAGAGATCTTATGTAAGACAACCAAGGTACAATCAGTATATTATATCCTAAAATGCAGAGTAGGGACGAAACATTGACTTATAAAAAACTATTTACGAAAAGAGAAACAAAATACTCATGGTGGCTGATAAACGAAGGAATTGTCCTTGTTGCGCAATGCAGATGCGGATAGATAGTTAGTGAGGGGAGACCAGAAGGCTTCCTTTCGAAGAAGCTGCTGAGAGGTGATAACAGAAGCTCTATCCAGTCTGTGATGGTAGCAGAGAAGGTTCCACGAAGCAGAAAAGGAGACCTTAGTGGCATCCTTCCAATTGGATGTAATTACCTGAAAGGCAATAGCAATTAACAAATCCACAAAAATACCCACCTTGCGAGATCCAAACCAATTTACAGAATTACTTCCCAAGAATATGGAGTAAATGTCAAAAGAAAAATTAACAGAGCAAATGGAAGAGATTGATTCACACACCTTGGTCCAAAACCGAGTAATGCTGGGGCAAAGAAAAAAAGAATGTATAAATGAGCCTGGGGTGTTTTTACAGGACCAGCAGTTCGGGGATAGACCTAAACTGTATTTGGAAAGGGATAATGGTGTTAGACATAACCTATGATAAAAATAATAAAGGGTCTGGAGTGCAGGAAGTGTGATGAATGCGTGCCCAAATAGAGTTCCATGTGTGAGTAGAGAGGGTACGCTGCTAATCGGATTCCCATAAGAGTTCAACCTTACTCTTGGGACGGTAAGGGGAGGAGAAATGAAGATATTTATAAATATGAGAAGCCCGAAGGGAAGGAGAGGTGGACAAAGGCTCTAAGACAGGATCTGAAGCGGAGGGGGGAGATCCGGAGAGGAGAGAAAATTGATTTGTTAAGAGCAATCTTAAGGAGTCATACCTAAGAAGTGAGGAGACAGGTAGGCCAAACCTAGATTGAAATTCCTGTGGAGAAAGAAAAAGCGAACCATGTATTAGGTGTCTAACCAAGAAGATCCCCTTAGCCGCACAGTTTTTCCAGAAAATAGTATGATTGGACAATTTAATGGATTTGTTATGCCAAAGAGGTGAATCTAGAAATATTTGTAAAGGAGTATGGGATTTGCGTTTGACCGGATGGAAGGTTGAAATAAATTGTGAAATGGTCGGATAGTTAAAAGAACGAGGAGGCTGGGTAAAATTAACTAGCGAGGAAAAAGAGAAAGGATGAATCAGGGATTCTTCCAGTTTATGCCAAACTGAGGAGGGAATGTCTTCCGAGGGGGACAAATATGGTAACACTTGACGAATTAAAAAGGAGGAATGATATTGTCGAAAATTAACACCTCCCCGATCCTTGGGAGCAGACAGGAAAGATAGAGAAATACGAGCTTTACGGCCATTCCAAAGGAATTTACTCAAAACACCATTGAGGGTTTTAAAAATGTTTTGTGGAAGTTTCACTGGTAGCATGGACAGATAAAAATTAATAACAGGGAGCATCATCATTTTGATTGTGTCCAGTCTACCCCACCATGACAAAAAAAGGGGGGACCATCTTCCTACCATATTATTTACTTTTAATAAAGCATCGTCAAAATTAATCTGAACAGTTCTCACAATTGAAGAAGAATACTTAATGCCTAGGCAAGTGATACTATTAATATTCCATTTAAAATCAGTCCAGTCGAACATGCTCTTTAAACAATACTTGTTTAATGGAAGCACTTCAGATTTGGAAAAATTTAACTTATAACCAGACAGAGTGGCGTAGGAGGAGAGGAGATCCGTGAAGGCGGACAGAGAGGTAGAGGGATCAGAAATGTATAGCATGATGTCATCCGCATAAGCGGTGAATTTTACTTCGGTTGCCTTGTGTTTGAAACCTCGAAAAGTGGATGAATGACGTAGAGAGTGAAGAAAAGGTTCAAGAGAGAGGATAAAGAGCAAGGGAGAAAGATGGCATCCTTGACGAGTAACCCGTTGCAAAGTGAAATAAGAAGATTGAGATCCATTAACAAAAACTGAAGTAGTAGGGGAGGAGTATAACAAATTGATAAGGGAAAGAATAGAAGGGCCGAACCCATACCACCTGAGGGCGCGCATCATGAAAAGCCAGTGAATACGATCGAAAGCTTTCTCTGCGTCAAGGGTTATGGCTGCAACAGGATAGGAACTCTTAGAAGCTAGATGGATAATATTAAGAAAAGTTCTAGAGTTATCAGCTAAAGTCCTTCCCTTAACAAATCCCAACTGTTCAGAACCAATAAGTTCTGGAAGTACCTGATTAATACGGAGGGCAAGTACCTTGGCAAAAATTTTACAATCTAAATTGATCAATGAAATAGGGCGATAATTAGCACACAATGAGGGATCTTTATCTTTTTTTGGAATTAAACAAATCATAGCCTTGAGAAAAGAGCCGCGAGCCTCATTGTGAGAAATAAAATATTGAAAAAGAGATAAAAGATGAGGCAAAAGGATTTGAGAGAAACAGGAATAAAATTCAACAGTCCGGACCAGGGGCCTTATCCTTAGGTAATTTAGCCAAGGCTGACTTAATCTCAGAAAGAGACATATCTGTATCCATTATAGAACAATCAGGGGGAGGGGAAAAGCAGGGGGGTAATGAATTAAAAAATGAATCCAAGGCAGCATCAGAAGGGGAGGATTCAGGAGTATAAAGGGTCTTATAGAAGTCCGTGAAACAATTCAGTATCTCTTCATCCTTGAAGTGATTAACGCCACTATCGTCAGTGATTTTAATTATTCTAGATCTTTGGGATTTAATCTTCAAATAGTTTGCCAGCAATTTACCGGCTCTATTGCAACCTCCATAAAATTTGGAATAAATTTTTTGTAACGTCCCAGAAGCTTCCTCAGTGGATTTTAAAATTAAAATTTAGTTTTGCTTGGACCAAATTCTTAAGAATATCTTCATCATTGGGAGAGAAATGTGTGTGTTCCAATTTCTTAATAGAAGACAGAATGGAGGCAGACTCCTTAGGATATTGTTTCTTTTTAATAGCAACATAGTCAATAATATATCCCCTGGCTGTCGCCTTAAATGCGTCCCAAATATTATGAAAGGGCATATCAGGACTAGCGTTAAAGAGAAAAAATTCTGACACAAAATCTTTAAAGCGCTCAATAAAGGTAGGATCTTTGAGGAGATAATTGTTAAAGCGCCAACGGCGGGATTTGGAGATAGGGAAGGAAGCTCCAAATTGATAAAGACAGGAGCATGATCGGAAATAAGGATGGATCCAATCTAAGCATTTTGCATATTAGGAAGAAGTTGTGGGCGCAAAAAAATGTTATCAATTCTAGATGAAGATTTATGAGTGGGGGAGTAGAAGGTAAATTCCAAACAATCGGGATTATATATCCTCCAAGCATCAACTAGGCCTCTCGAAAGGATTTTGCGAGCAAAGGTCTTTTGCATGTTATTAGGAATATATCTTGTGGTGGATTTCCCATCAGTAAAAGGGTCCAGGACCTGGTTGCAGTCCCCACCTACTATGAGATTAGAATCAGAACATGAATGAAGGGTGTGTGACACCAACGTTGTCGCATCGCAGCCAAGACGCCATTTTTATCGCATCACACCGGAGAAGAGTATCGCATCGAGGTGCCATCTGTCGCATCGCACCGGAGAGCAGTAAGAAACCGACGCATCAACTCCCCACACAGTAAGGAAGCGAGCATCAACTCCCCTGCGCAGCAGTAAGGAACCGACGCATCCACTCCCCTGAGTGTACGGAACAGACGCATCACCTTCCCTGCGACCCTTTTGTTTTCTTTGCGTTACGCATTCAAGGTACATTGAGAGTAAAGTGTTGCATCTACAACTTGAGAGAACTGAACTATTTTATAACCTTTTCAAGTCTATTTTTGAGTACAGTATTGTGGATTTTTGTCGTTTGGTCTTGTGTTAAGTCTATATAAAAATACTATTTTTATAATACAACCTGTGTGGTGTCCATCTGTAGTGTTGTCACTGTATTACTGTATGTGTTCACAAATGCTTTACACACTGCCTCTGAGATAAGCCTGCCTGCTCGTGCCAAGCTACCAAGGGGGTGAGCAGGGGTTATTTTAGGAGTGTAGCCCCTCACCCTGACTAGACGCAAGGGTCCCTATTTGTCACAGGTACCTACCTATGCCAACTAGAGACCCCCAAATCTAACATTGGTGGTCAGCGGTGAGGATTTGGACTTGCATTTCTGATTCATATACAGTGATTGGTGTACACTACTAGTGAGTGCAGACCATAACGCAACCACATACTTTTTGAGAATTTTTCCTTGGAACTTCTTTTCTATTTTTGATTTTTGAGAACTGCCAGTCTTTTTGCTACCATGAGCAAGACAGCATCCATAGTATCTGTAGACATTGTTTTGGAAGAAGAGAGAATTGATACTTACACTGTGCCTTATCTCAAAGCTTTGTGCAAGAAATTTAAAATCTCTGTGAAAGGCCTCACCAGGAAGGAGGAATACCAAAAGGCGCTGAGGGCCTGGGTAGAATCTAGGAATGCCAGTGAGCATCCTGAGGAGCCAGTAATGGAGGCAGAGGATTTAAATGAGCACCTTGAGGGGCCAGTGGGCCCAACTGGAGGGAAAGCCCCTTCAGGGGCGGGCAGCAGTGTTTCTTCCAAAGGGTTGTCCCCAGGAGAGCTGGAGGACAGAGCAAGGGAGAGGATGCATAAATTGGAGCTAGCTAGGCTCAAAATGAATGGTCAGAAAGACATAGAGAGCAAGAAAATAGAGCTTGGGATGGAGTTAGAAATGAAGAAGTTAGCCTTAGAGGAAAAGAGAATGCATTTTGAGCATGAGAGAGGATTGAGGGAATTGGAACTCAAGGCCAAGAAGTTAGAGGTTCCTCCCTCTGGTGGCAGCACACCACCAGTGCATGTAGAAGCAAGAACCTACATTCCCAAAGATGTAGTTAAAGATTTCCACAAGAATGAGGATATTGGTCAGTGGTTTAGGGCTTATGAAGCTGCAATGTTGGCCCACCGGGTTACTGAGAAGGATTGGGGAGCGGGGTTGTGGGGCCGCTTTGTTAGTGATGGGAGGGACACTTTGTTGGATTTGCCTACAGAGGAGCAGATGTCCTATACCCACATGAAGGGAGCCCTAATGTCCAGATTTGGTTTGACCCCAGAGCTATATAGACAAAGGTTTAGAAATTGCAGAAAACTGGAGTCTACCACTTGGGTGGAATATGTGTCTTTCTTTTGCAGAGCATTGGATGGTTGGGTGAAGGGTAGCAAAGTGGATAATTTTGAGGCGCTCTATGATTTGCTTGCATGGGAGCACTTGTCAAATAACTGTTTTCCAGAGCTACGCCAGCATCTTATTGATAGCAAGCTGACTAACCCTAGGAAGCTTGCTGAGGAGGCAGACCGCTGGGTGAGCACCCGGGTCCAGAAGGGTCATGTGGGAGACTTCGCCAAAGGTGGGCAGGGTCCCCAGCAGAAGAGTGGGGGGGACAAGGGTAAACAGAGGGAGTTCCAGAAAGGGCCCCAAAGTAATCCCCAAGGGAACCAAGGGAACGGTTCCCAGCCTCCCACTGAGAAGAAGGCAGTGGCCCCGACAGATAAGCCTGTTCACAAGGGGCCCAAGACCTGTTTTAAGTGTGGTCTAGTAGGCCACTGTTCTTATGATGCTAGATGTCCCTTGTATGGGAAGACAGCACCCACTGGTGCACCACCCCGGCAGTTGGCTAGTGTAGCCCTGGGGAGGAGATGGGTGCCCAAGGTGGGTGGGGTCCCGCAGAGATGTCCCTTGTCTCTTTAGGAGACTGTGAGGTGGTCCCCAGGACCCAGCTGCCTGATAACACTAAAAAATACAGGCAGTGGGTGACCATCAATGGCAAGAGGGTGGAAGCTCTTAGAGACACCGGAGCCAGTGTGACAGCTGTCAGTTGTCGGTTGGTGTCTGAAGAGCAGGTAGTCCCAAATGCATTTTACCCAGTTGTTGCCGCTGACAACACAGAGAGCCACTGCAAGGTGGCACAGGTTCCCTTTGAGTGGGGGTCTCAGGGACTCTTCAAGTAGCTGTGAGGCCAGCCATGCCTGTTGAATGTCTGTTAGGTAACGATTTGGAGAGCTCCCCTTGGGCTAAGGTGGAGCGGAGAGCTCATTTAGAGATGTTGGGTTTGCCTGAGTGGGCCTGCGTGACCACTCGGTCTATGGCAGCCAGTAAGGGTGTTCAAGAGGACCTGGAACCTGAGAAAATGGCCCAGGTGCCTGCCTTAAAGAGAAGAGGTAGGGGGCCCGGGAAACCGGCCCCTGAGGTTCCCACGGCCCAGGAGGAGGCGGACCCTGAGGGGGATGCCCTGGAGCCTACTGGGGAAGAGATTGCTGAACTGGGAGACCTGCCTGAGCTGACCCATTGGCAGCAGGAAGGAGGTACCTCCAGGGAAGAGTTCTGTGAGGAGCAGAACAAGTGCCCTTCTCTTGTGGGTTTGCGGCAGCAGGCTGCAAACCAGGCAGCAGGTGATCAGTCTGGATCACATTGGATCTACTGGGAGAATGGTCTCCTGTATAGTGAGCCTAAGGTTGCTGAGCCTGGGTCAGCCCGTGTGCTGGTGGTACCGCAGCGTGTCAGAGCCTTCCTAATGGGGCTGGCTCATGATGTGCCTTTAGCAGGACATTTGGGGCAGGACAAGACCTTTGAAATGCTTGTCACCCATTTTTATTGGCCCCAAATGCGCAAGAGTTCAGACACTCATTGCAGGACCTGTCAGACTTGCCAGGCAAGTGGAAAGAGTGGGAGGAAGCGCAAGGCTCCTCTCCAGACATTCCCTGTGGTCAGCACCCCCTTTGAAAGGGTGGGCATTGACATTGTGGGGCCTCTGGATCCCAAGACAGCAATGGGCAACAGGTTCATCCTGGTCTTGGTGGACCATGCCACCCGGTTCCCGGAAGCCATCCCTCTCAGAACAGTGATGGCCCCTGTGGTGGAACGTGCACTGATGGGGATTTTCTCCCGCGTGGGGTTTCCCAGAGAGGTGGTGTCAGACCGAGGTACCAACTTCATTTCCAAGTATATGAAGTCCCTGTGGCAGGAGTGTGGTGTAACCTACAAGTTCACCACTCCTTACCACCCCCAAGGTAATGGGCTGGTTGAGAGATTCAACCGGACCCTCAAAGGCATGATTATGGGTCTTGAGGAATCCATGAGGCGTAAGTGGGACGTCCTCTTACCATGCCTTCTCTTTGCTTACCGTGAGGTGCCACAGAAATCTCTAGGGTTCAGTCCCTTTGAGCTTCTCTATGGACACCCAGTGAGAGGATCTTTGAGTTTGGTCAAGGAAGGCTGGGAGCAATCTCCCAGGAAACCTCCCCAGGATGTATATAGCTACATGCTGGCCTTTAGGAACCAAACTAGGCAATTCAGAAAACTCACTGAGGCGAATCTGGAAGCCAGCCAGGAGGAGATGAAGCGGTGGTACGACCAGAATGCCACTCTGGTTGAGCTTCAGCCTGGTCAGAAAGTGTGGGTCATGGCCCCAGTGGAGCCCTGTGCGCTCCAGGATAAGTTGACCGGACCATTTGAGGTGGTGGAGCGCAAGAGTCTGGTTACCTACTTGGTGGACTTGCGGTCTCCCAGGAACCCCTTGCGGGTCCTGCATGTCAACCGCCTGAAGCCCCACTTAGAGAGGTCTGAAGTGGGCATGCTCCTAGCAACAGATGCTGGAATGGAGGAGGAGACTGAACCTCTTCCTGACCTCCTGTCTGCAACAGAGCAAGATGGGTCAGTGGATGGAGTGAACCTCTCTTCCACCCTGACCCCTGAGCAGCAGAATGACTGTCACCAGTTGCTGGGACAGTTTTCTGACCTGTTCTCCCTGATTCCCAGTGTCACTGATTGGTGCGTCCATGATGTAGACACTGGGGACAGTCCTCCTGTCAAGCACAAAACTTACCGGGTGACTGACAGGGTGAGAGCTTGCATCAAGGAGGAGGTCTCCAAGATGCTTGCGTTGGGGGTGATTGAGTCCTCTAACAGTCCTTGGGCCAGCCCAGTGGTCTTGGTCCCAAAGGCTGCCGCACCGGGTGTCTCACCAGAACTGCGGTTCTGTGTGGACTACCGAGGGCTCAATTCAGTCACCATGACTGACGCACACCCCATCCCCAGAGCTGATGAGCTCATTGATCGGTTAGGGGCTGCCCGGTACCTCAGCACGTTTGACTTAACGTCTGGGTACTGGCAGATCGCCTTGACTGATGGGGCAAGAGAGAGGTCAGCATTCTCCACACCAGATGGGCACTACCAATTCCGGGTTATGCCCTTTGGGATGAAGAATGCCCCTGCCACCTTTCAGAGGTTGGTCAACCAGGTGTTGGCTGGACTGGAAGAGTTCAGTGCCACCTACCTGGATGACATTGCAGTGTTCAGCGCAAGTTGGGAAGAACATCTGCGCCACCTCTGGGAAGTGTTGATGGCGCTGCGGAGAGCAGGCCTCACGATCAAGGCGAGTAAGTGCCAGATTGGGCAGGGTTCCGTGGTGTACTTGGGACACCAGGTTGGGAGCGGCCAGGTGGCGCCCCTACAGCCCAAGATTGAGACCATCCTGACTTTGGAACCCCCCAAGACCCAGACAGAGGTGAGAGCCTTTTTAGGACTCACTGGGTATTACAGGAGGTTTGTCAAGGGGTATGGCAGCATTGTTGCACCCTTGACAGAACTGACTTCCAGGAAGCAGCCCAAGAGAGTGATTTGGACTGACACCTGTCAGAGAGCTTTTGATGCCCTGAAGACTGCCATGTGCACGGCGCCCGTGCTCCTGGCACCCAACTTCTCAAAAGAGTTTATTGTGCAAACAGACGCTTCAGAGCATGGTGTGGGGGCTGTTCTATCACAGATTAATGAGGAGGGCCTAGACCAACCTGTAGCCTTCCTCAGTAGGAGGTTACTTCCACGGGAACAGAGATGGAGTGCAATTGAGCGTGAGGCATTTGCTGTGGTCTGGGCACTGAAGAAGTTGAGACCATACTTGTTTGGGACTCACTTCCGGGTTCAGACAGACCACAGGCCCCTCAGATGGCTGATGCAGATGAGCGGTGAGAATCCAAAGCTGTTGAGGTGGTCCATATCCCTACAGGGGATGGACTTTACGGTGGAACACCGCCCTGGTACAGAACACGCCAATGCTGATGGTCTGTCCAGATTTTTCCGCCTTAGTGAAGAGAACTCCCCGGAGGTAGGGTAGTTTTCCCCACATTTCAGCTGGAGGGGACACGTGTTAGACCTGGCACCATTGGCGTGGGTCTCCCTTCCATTTTTTGCTGTTGCCTCTTATGTTTTTGCTGGTTTTAGATGCTTTGGGGCACTGTGCCACTGCTGTTCAGTGCCACAGTGCAAGTGCTCCCTATGGTAAATTGATGTATGGATTAGTGACTCCATGATTGGCTTGTTTGGCTTACTGTCAGACCCTAGTACAGTGCACTGCATGTGCCTAGGGCTTGTAAATCAAATGCTGCTGGTGGGCTTGCAGCACTGGTTGTGCCACCCACCGGAGCAGCTTGTAAAGTGTGTCTCAGGCCTGCCATTGCAGAGCCTGTGGGCAGTCTGGTACTGCCATGTTGACTGGGCAAGTGTACCCACTTGCCAGTCCCTAAACCTTCCCTTTTATACATATTAGTCACCCCTAAGGTAGGCCCAAGGGCAGGGTGCATTGTAGGTAAAAGGTAGGACATGCCCTGGTGTGTGTGGCATGTCCTAATAGTGAATTACAGCCATTTTCGTTTTTCACTATTGCAAGGCTACCTGTTCCCCATAGGCCAGAATGGGCAGTTAGATTATTACATTTTATAATCCTAACTGACTCAGGGAACCATGTAGAAATTCAAGTTTAGTACGCCTGAACTCAGAATGATAAAATACATCTTTTAGTGAAGTTGGTTTTAACATTCTGTGTTTGAAAATACCACTTTTAGAAAGTAGGTATTTTCTTGCCTAACTATCCAAGCCTGCCTCTGCTAGGTTGTGTATTCCTTGTCTGGAGTTTGAGTGACAGGGGCTGGGGGCTTCCAGGAGACAGGGTGAGTCAGCACAGGGCTGAATAGAGAGATCTGCATGCAGATAGGAGGGAGGAGTTGCACCTGGGACCTGAATAGGGCTGTGCCTTTCCTCCACAATGCTGGCTCCACCTCCTGTGGTGTGTCTGATGTCCCTGGCCTACACTGTGAAAGGAAAGAAGGAGTCTTGTCAACAAAGTGCTCCAGGACTGACCAGAACTGGTTTTGGACTAGGCAGAGGCCTCTCTGCCTTCAGAGAACAAAGAGAAAAGTAGTATAAATATTGGGACCCAGACCCAAGAACTTTAGATCACTTCTGGGAATCAAGACAAACCTTTGCTGAGGAGAAGAACCAGGAAGCTGAAGGAGGAAACTACCCCTGTGCTGTGTGCTTGGGGGTTGGCCTGCAGTGGTTGCTTCATTGCCAAAGAAAGGAGAAAAGGACTGAGTGTGCTTTCTATCAACTTGAAGAAGAATCTCCAAGGGCTTGAACTAGAGCTTGCCTCCTGCCTGAAGTCTCAGGGATACAAGACTTCACCAACCAGCTCCCCCCTGAATTCCCTTGCTGGGAATTGAAGTGCCTGCTGCTGTGCTGGGCCTTCTGAGAGACTGCGTGTCGCTGGGAGCTGGAAGCGCGACACAACAACGAGAAGCGTGCCGCCGCTGAAGCCGCTGTCATCGCATCGCCGAGGAAGCGAGACGCCGCTGCCGCTGTCATCATCGCATCGCCGAAGCGCAGCGCATCGCCGGAGAAGCGGGACGCTGCCACAGAGGACATCGTCACATCACCGGAGAAGCGCGTCGCAGGGCCTGTCACGGCTCCCAAGATCATCGAGTCGCCGCACGGCCGTCAGGCGTGCTCGCATCGCACCAACGTTGTCGCATCGCAGCCAAGACGCCATTTTTATCGCATCGCACCGGAGAACAGTATCGCATCGAGGTGCCATCTGTCGCATCGCACCGGAGAGCAGTAAGAAACCGACGCATCAACTCCCCACACAGTAAGGAAGCGAGCATCAACTCCCCTGCGCAGCAGTAAGGAACCGACGCATCCACTCCCCTGAGTGTACGGAACAGACGCATCACCTTCCCTGCGACCCTTTTGTTTTCTTTGCGTTACGCATTCAAGGTACATTGAGAGTAAAGTGTCGCATCTACAACTTGAGAGAACTGAACTATTTTATAACCTTTTCAAGTCTATTTTTGAGTACAGTATTGTGGATTTTTGTCGTTTGGTCTTGTGTTAAGTCTATATAAAAATACTATTTTTATAATACAACCTGTGTGGTGTCCATCTGTAGTGTTATCACTGTATTACTGTATGTGTTCACAAATGCTTTACACACTGCCTGCCTGCTCGTGCCAAGCTACCAAGGGGGTGAGCAGGGGTTATTTTAGGAGTGTAGCCCCTCACCCTGACTAGACGCAAGGGTCCCTATTTGTCACAGGTACCTACCTATGCCAACTAGAGACTCCCAAATCTAACAACTGCTAATAGAGCTTGAAGCATATCAAGAAGCAGGTAGTGAGAACACTCTACTGAACACCGCCACAGACCGCTGGGAGCAGAGTGTCAAATGCTGCTGAGACACAACTGAAGAGCACACTTAATGCATAATATCCAGACCCAGCAGCACCAGTCTCGCAGGAGAGGCAAACCAGTTCGAAAAATGAAGTCTCAGTGGGTGTGGCCAACTTGTGGAAGTTCACATTGTTCCCAACAGTAGACTTAATTTGGGACACTTCAGGCAAAAGAAAGTTGTGATGTTGTTTAAAGATTTCTCCTTACTGTAGGAACAGAATACTTGTCAAAAACATAAAGCATTCAGGGGCATAGAACAGCGCTGCCCCAAAGACGTACCACAGGCAATGCAGAAAAGGCAATAAATCAAAGCGACGTCCCGCCGCAGCAAAATGGCGGCTGCAGCCGAAAAATCTGAGGTGAGCGAGGCGCGGAGGAAACAGGGCAAAAAACAGCAAAAAAACCTGAAAAAAAAGATTGCTACCTGTGCCTCCGCGCCCGCTTTTCAAGGGGAATCACTGCATTGCCCCGAAACTCGGCAGAAACAGCTCCGGAATATACGTAGGACCCGCTCGAAATGCGGAGCCTCAGCCGGGTGCGCCCATCTTGTGGATGCTCAAGCCACACCCCCCATTCATAAAAATTTTGAAAGGTGAATGTGAGTGTTTGAGTTAACAATAGACCATGGCGAAATTCGAGTAATATCTTATGTGGAAATTACATAATATGTCTAAAAATATAAGCAAATTTACACTTTATTATGCAAAATGCTGATCTAACAATTTGAACAATTTTTTAACGTCCGAGTGCCGATTTTACGAGCGAGGATTACATTTATGCAAAAAAAAACATAAAATTGCATTGAAATGAGCAACAGCTCTTCGCCTCCGTTTCATTCGCGTTGTTCCCATGCTCCAATGATTGGATTTTTACCCAAATAAAATCTCAGTTACAGAACGAGGCATAAGAGCGTAATCATTTTGCATAACAATTCTATTGTGAAATGATGGAAATTATGCCAGCATGAAAGACATTTTGCCCCGGTGTTAGGTAACAAGGCTTGCTTCCTCTGTGGCATCGTGTTCCGGTTGGAAATTTGTCACCCAATCACTTTCACTGTAGTCACTCTTTATATTTATTTATTTAGCACTGTATTTTTCTTGAGTTTGTTTTCGTACATTTCACTCTATGTTGATCCTTGCCTGTCTTGCCTCAAGTTGGCCTATTTGAATACTTTTAACTGCGGTATCTTTAGAAATAATTTGTCATTTTGCCGCAGGCTGTATGTACTTATAGTACAGTGCTGTTTTTCACTGATGGGGCAAAGTACTCAGGGTCACAGCTTATGAACCAACCACTTACGGTTTAGGTGGGCCTGGTTGTATACTGATGGGCCACGTGCGCTCGCGCAGAGCTCTGGAACATGGACATTGTAGGCTAGGTAGCGTGACCAGATGTCCTGTATTTGACCGGACAGTCTCTGGTTTTCAAAGTCTGTCCAGGCGCCTTGATATTTTTACTGTGAATAAATACATGTCCCGTTTTTTTTTTTTTTAGAAAGGCCCAGATGGGAGTGCGCATTAATAACTGGTTAGTCCATGCTCACGTTTTCACCAGCCCTATTCTCCTTAGGGACTGAGCCGAATTCTTTAAACAGTCACCGGCTGTGCTGCCTCACCTCATTGGCGCAGCACAGCAGGTTTTAAAGAAGGGTGATTCAGTGTTCCAGGAGAACCATCAGCAGAGGCCAAGCATGCCCTGGGTCTCATCACAATGCATGGGAGACGGAATGTTTTCATCTAGAATTCAGAGTTAGGCGCAAAGTGGCTCTGAATTCTTTTTGTATTCTATTGGAAATACACATTAAGGCTTGTGCATTCCTTTTTCCATGTTTTGCCTTCTGGTTCTAGTAGCCTTGTACCATTATAAATACAGGATCTTAGATCCCAGAATGCAAAGCAAAGTGGGTTATGCATTGCATGTGTCACGTTAAACAACTTGAAATCTTCGCTCTCCTTCTCTTTGTTATATGGAAAGGAATGCATAGCACCTAAAATGCTTGGTCTTTTGTATATGTAGTCTTTTTAAATAGGTTGTTGCTTGTGGCAGTGTAGTCCCTCTTTTGTGTTGGTGGGTGCTGTATTGTGCACCTTCATTGTCGATGGTGGGAATAAACAGTTAGTCCTACTTCTATGCCTGTTGCCGTCCCAGGTTTGGTTCAGAAAATGTGGTCACCTTAAAAATAGGCCATAAGGGAAATCGCCCAGTGCCTGACTGGCCTCAACGACAAGTTAGTCCTAGTGCGGTTTCATACCTCACAAATCAAATGAGAGAGCAACCATTCAGACAAAGGGCCAGGGTTAAGGAACCTATCAACAAGAAAATGTCCCTCTTGTATATCCTTTATATATTTATCATCAAACTTTTCCCACATACATTTAATCAAACGCTGTTTCATGCTGCCAACCATGCTATGAGACCTGTTTATTGCAAAAATATCTATCCTTTTATTAAAAATCATACAAATAATCTTTTCACCAATAAAATCTCATAAAACAATTTCAAAATTCATTACATGAAGTGTCATCAAAGAAGGTTCACAATATAATCAAATCAGCATTGCAAGCAAACAAACCACTTCTATTTTTACTATATATCTTCAATATTTTCCTATACCAGTATTTCACTACATTTCTTTAGTGGAAACCATATCAGTCGTTGTTGTTTTCATACACATGGTCAAAGAAATATTATCCAATAGATGCAACACATATAAACCTCACCCAAGAACTTAAAAGACACAATTTCAAGTTATCAAAAAAATCACAAAAACGAATGATCAAGTTGTCAAATGTTGTATGTGGGAAAAGTTTGATGATAAATATATAAAGGATATACAAGAGGGGCATTTTCTTGTTGGCGGTTTCATGCCTGCCAACTCAAACAGTGCCACCGTGTGACACACAATATCGGCTCCCATCACAGGGTCTCCCGGTGAGAAGCCGATATCACCCAGTGGCAGGTAAAAATAGCTGAAAAACACTGTAAATAGTGGTTTTCCAGCTTGTTTTCCGAGGCTTTGAACTGCCAACATCCATTAAGGGGGGGGTTGACATCAACAGCAGCCTCAGCAAGCATTTTTTTTGAGGGGGGAGAGGAGGTAGCTTGTGGCGGGGTGGGGTTCAAAAGCGCCTTGTATGTACTTCTCGGCACGATGGCCCGCCCCTTCAAGGTCCTGCCTCCTCCTCTCACGGTGAGATTGTTCTTCAAGCTGGCAGGTATGTAGTTTTTCTCTCAAGCCTAGACCTCTCTTCACCACACAGGAAGCATACATGCCAAACCTTCCGTTTCAGGTGGGAGACTACCGATTTTAAGGCTCGTCTCCCGCCTTCCGATTCCTGCATGCAAAAACCCGATTACTCTGCGAGCTTCTGCGACAGGGACTGGTCTTGTGTGATTGGAGTATGCACTGGCGGTAACTGCTGCTGCAGGCCAATGTACAACATATTTGTCACACCCTCTCTGCCTGCCATAGCTCTTTCTCCTTGCTCCTGACAGGTAAAGAAACAAAAAATGCATTTCTGATATCCAATCCTGCAGCAGCACACTTGCAATTACCATACATGACAATATACCCGGTTCAGGCCTCAATAGAAGTCGTTGGAAGAAACACATTTTCCAGATTTTTTTTTTTAAAACCTCCCACTTTCCTCCTAAAACGTTGGCATGCATGAGGAAGGTTAATGCAGCCATTATTAATCCACTCTGCGTTTCTCACATGTATGCTGGCAGAGCTGCCAGTGGGCCCTATTCCATGAAGTTGGCCTTTGGTCAGTCTCGGCTTCTCAACATTATAACTAAGCTTGGTGGCACTTGTAGGCCCCTACATATAAAGGGAAAAGTGAAACTCCAAGTCCTCGAAGCATGCTCAGTGCTGCTGACTGAAAACCCAGCCGTGTACGGATGTGTGTTTTACATGAAGCTAGTCCTTTCTCAGTAAATCACTTCAGCAAGTCGCATGATGGCGACGACCCATGAGTTGCACTCTGGCCTGACAGAATGACGGCCTTTAAGGACTCTTTCACTCAGGAGATGAGGCTGTCCCCAAAGAATGCTGCCTCCCATTCACTCATCGCCTTGCTCGGGTTTCACAGCTCCTTCTGAGGTGTGACATTCTGCATTTCACACACCGCCCACATCACGTGAACAAAGAATGTCACGGACAGGGCCAAGCCTGGGAAGAAGGCTTTCATATGACTCGGCACCCCCGTAATCAAACTCCCTAAGCAGCCGTCCGTACACAGCCTGTATTTGTTTAGGAAGCCCTCACTACACAACCTGTGTTTGTTTAGCAGACCCCCGGGAGAGGAGATCCACTTCAAAGGTGCGCCATACATAAGTAGACCTGATAACAAACTCAAGCCTTTCTGTCGAAGCTTCTCGAATTTCGCACTTAGGAACATAAAAAGCCATACTATGACATTTTGTCCTAAAAATGCGATCCAAAAAGTTATAGCATGGCTTTGAGAGTTGTATAAAAGCTTCTGTGCTCAGACTGCGTGAGTGCAGACATGTACCCCCGGCTGATTTTTTAATCAGGAAGTCATTTCCAGGTTTCTGTTTGGAAATGGAATAGCCTTGTGAGAATGCACTTTAAACAGCTGCAGTGCCCCCTAGTTTTGCCATCACAAATGGGATATGTATACATAACGCTATTGACTTCCCAGTGACTTAGCTTATAGGTAAACTTTGAACTTTACTTTTGTTGTTGTTGCAATTTTATAAAGCGCGAACTCGACCCGAAGGTATTGGAGCATTTTACATGAGCACCACTTCTGTTAAACAAGATTACATTCAGTTTTTTGTAGGCACGGAAAATTCGGTGATTTGCTCAGAATCACAGGATGTTGAGCCGACCCGAGACTTGAATACCAATTCCAAAGTCGGCAGCTTTGGGCCGTATGCCACATCCTGTACCTACACAGGTATTTGTTAAACATGATGTACCTCTTAAAATAACATTTTGATGCATAATAGGTGAACAAGCAATTTGTCATTTAAGATTACAATAAAACAACTTTTGTTTATTTCTGTACCATGCCATTTATTACATTTGTAAGTCACCTTGTAAGCAGGGCACAAGTCGTAAAATAATAAGTGGGGGTATTAACCAAGTTAGGCAGTATGCAAGTGCCATCATGGTGTGTGACATCACAGTAAGTGACATCACAGGAAGTGGCATCACAACCCATAACCTCACAGGAGGTGACATCACAAGAGGTGACATCAAATCTTAACACCTCACACATATGTTTAGCAGGTCTATCATGAGTACATTAAGAGATTTAACAAGTGAGATTTAGCGTTGGGGTTCTACCAAAAAACGTAATTCAAACCCGACTCAGAATCTGAGCGTCAACTTTTACATTAATTTTTTTAAAACTCTGCCACAAAGAAATTGGCAGCAAGGAGAAATGTGGCAGTAAATCTGTCCTGCTTAATTGGTTGCAAAGTCTGCATTTTTAAATATCTTATGGGGATAAGGCACCTGCCTCAGAAATCTTTGTGTGGCCAGTAAATCTCATGGAATAATAATAATGGGAAAAAACCTCTGGAGGTTAACCCATTTGCTGGAGAGATCGGTGTTTTGGCTAGTACCAGTTTTGAATCAAAGTAGCATTGAGGGCTAATGTGTCTCCTGCAATGCACATTATGTAACAAGCAGATGACAGATATTTATTTTATGTAGCTAGGTAAGCGGGTTACTGCTTTTAACACAGAAACATTTTTGTTAGTTGCAGTTCATAAATTGTAACTCTTCAAATATAGCACAGTGAACTATGAAGAACATGCGACTCCTACACCTTGTAACCCTTCCTGTCTTATATAACACATCCTGTACATTGATTTACACACATTTGATTTACTGCCAATATATAATGTGTACGTGTGAAGTAAAGTACTCTGTCACCCAGCATTGGAATGCATGCATATCTCTTATATACAGGGACTGAACAAAGCTGAATACATGCATATCTCTTATATACAGGGACTGAACAAAGCTGAACAAAGGCAAAACTATGCCTTTCAAGTATACTTGTGAAGTAACAAAAAGCCGTGTGCCTTTGTTTCCTCTATCTTGAGTTTGCATTTAGAGGTGAGGCTCCAGATAGCTCCCAGTCAGGGTACTTGAACAAAAAGATGCCTGGTAGCCCCTTCACATTTGGTCTTTGGGTTGTGCCCAGTTGGAATTTAAAACAAGAAAGCCCCCTCGCTGCCTACACCTTGGTGCTCAGAATTTGCTACTCAGAACAAAAACAGACAATGTGCAAGTGCTGCTGAATGTGTCCCGGTGTCTGAAAAAGACAAGTTCAGCATATTTTAGTGGGGCACAACTTCTTGGCAGGGTGGGCGGCGGCCTCCCTCTTTAAATAATGGGTGAGCACCATCTACTTGCGTGCACCCCTGACTTGTGCCCTGCCTTGTAGAATATGGTGTGGCTTGTGACCTTATTAGTTGATTTTTTTTTAAAATGATTTTTATTAGTATATGATGTCAACCATGATCATTAAGCATCTTAATTCGAATCACCAATAGGTTAGATACCTTAGGCAGGGGATTACAAACAAATACCTTTGAAATATTCAGGATGGCAAATAGCAAACATTTTATATTTACAGAAAAAAGAAAATATATTACGGACTAATATAATGAAATTATACAAACAAACTTATTCAAGTTATAAAGGAAATTCAAATCATATCAGCATATAGATCACAACTAAACCTAGTCCATATGCATTTAAATTTCTTCATAGACCGCATTCCCCTAGTCTTGGCTAGTGCAAATTCCCTCTCATAGGTTTGCCTCATAATTGCTCACCATTCTACTGTCCTAGGAGGCAGCGGCGAGATCCAGGCTCTAGATATGCACAGCCTGGCCGGCACAATAGTGATGGATAAGAATCGTTTTAATCCTAGGTCTGTTTCAGACCTATACCCAAGCATAATTTCCTTATGAATAAGCTGTACATCAAAACCAAGACATATTACCATAACCTGATTCACCTCTTCCCAGAACCCTCCCAATTTTGGGCAAGAAACTATCATATGTAACAAATTTGTAGCCACCAATCCACATTTAGGGCATTTAGTCTTATCACCACTATCATTCCTAGCCCACCTTGTTTTTCTGTCAGGTTTATAGTATAACATATACAACATTTTAAATTGTTGTAGCCTTAAGTTTATGGAATGTACTGAGCCCTTTAATGCCCCTCATGTGGCAAGAATTTCCGCAGGGACAATATCTCCAGATAAAAGATTACTCCACTTCAAAGCAAATTTAGAGCTATCATTAATCATGTATTAGCAAAGACTCAGCTAGATAGAACTTATTAGTGACTTCTTCGATGCATTGTGGATAAATACCATTAAATCAGAACTCACGAGTGATTTAACCCATGGCGCACCAAGAAGTAATCCCTAATCTGTAAGTATTTAAAGAACAGTCAATGGGGGAGGTCATAGGAGCTTTGCAGGCCTTAAAATGTTAGAAAACCATTACCATCCTATAAATGTCCCAGTCGCTCAAACCCATAGCAAGCCCAGATCCTATGAGTCATGAACTATATCTGGGAGCATCGGATTATCCTACAGGGGCACATTTTAGTGCATTAAGGGAAAAGAGTATTTAGATGAAATTTCACATCATATATAGACTATATCTCTAACAGTCTTGAAACTAACTCTTTTAAAATAGTTGGGATTGTTTAATCTGTATAAAAATGGTCTGCTGTCTGTCCAAGAGCAAAACTATAATAAAAAGCTTTAAAATCTAGATGATCCACTGCAAATGCGTCCAGCAAATGCAGCCCAAAAATACAGCTTGAAATCAAGGAGCTGTAACCCTCCCTGATTATATGGAAATTTCATAAACCATATTGCACGCCGTGCCTGCTTTTAGCCCCATATAAAACTACCAATGGCACCCTCTAATTGTTTAAAAAAGGAATTTGGAATACGTAGCGGTATTGCACGAAAGAGATAGAGAAATTTTGGTAGTATATTCATCTTGATAATATTACATCTCCCTACAATACTAATAGGTGACTTGTTCCAGTCTTTTAATTTCTTTATAACAGACTGCAATAGGGGCTCATAATTTAACTTCACTACTTGCTCCACCTGTGGAGACATCTGAACCCCTAAGTACACAGCTGACAAGCAGGCACCAGGAAATGATCCTGCAGGCCGAAAGTTTTACTAGTGTTCAACTTAGATCCGAAAAGGTACCACATTTATTAGCTTTGTCTTTAATAGAATCTAACACAACTAAAGGGTTCAAGGAGTAAACTGCCACATCATCAGCATAAGCAGGAATTTTTAATTCACATGCCCCTGATGGAACAGGCTGAATGTGTGCATTTAAGTATAGTGAATGCAAATAAGGCTCAATATTTAATGCAAATAATAGAGCGGAGAGTGGACATCCCTGCCGGGTGCCCCAAAATATCCGAAAAGGAGTAGATAGTAACCGTGTATAGGCCAACTGAGCACTGGCGTTCTTATATAAAGTCTGCATCCATTTTCAGAATTGACCACTCATGCCAAAATCCGTCAGTGTTGCCCAGAGGCATTCCCATACGACACGGTCAAACGCCTTTTCAGCGTCTAACAGAATCATCCCCATGTTGAGCCCAGATTTCTTTGCAACATTAAATGCAACTATTGCGGTATTGACATGAGCCGTGGTATCCCGCCCCAGAATAAATCCATGCTGCTGACTTGAAACCAACCCTGGCACCAAAGGTCCTAGCCGAACTGCTAAAATGTTGCCAAAAGGTTTTGCGTCACCATTGATGAGAGATATAGGGCGGTATGAGTCATGCTCCTCTGGTGGCTTACCGTTCTTTAAGAAAAAAATGATATTTGTCATATTCCATGAGCAAGGAATATCTCCGCTGCCCCCTATATATTGTATAACTTCACTCAGGAGGGGTACAATAGCGTTCTTATCATTTTTATAAAACTCAAGTGGTATTGCATCTTCTCCAGCTGCTTTGTCTGACGGCAATGCCGCCAAAGCCTCAACAATTTCACTACTAGTTATCTCCTCTTGGGGCCTCAATACATGCGTCTCATCAAACGTTGGGAGAGAACATGCCTGTAGGTAACCCCCAAAGCCTGTTTTGTCAAATACATCAGATTGGCCATAAACACTCTGATAGAACACAGCAATTCTCTCCACTATTGATTGTGAATGCGTATGCAAAAGGTCAACCTCCCCTGTAATAGCTTGGATCCGTCTCTTAGATTTCTTATCCACTATTTGATGTGCCACTAATCTTCCACCCTGCTTCCCATATTCGTACTGAAGAGAGCGATGTTTATTATAACTGGCCTCTATCTTCTCCTTCAATATCCGCCCCAAGCATAGGCATTTCTCAATCAGAGAAAAATATCTTTTCTGTTTCTCCTGGCCCCCTTTCCTAATTTCACTGGCATGTAAAAGTTCTAATTGTATGACTTCCCAACAAAGTGCTGTCATGTTAGTTTCTTTATTTCTATTTTTTTTTTTAAATAAACTGCTGCTTAATACCCCTGATAAAGGCCTTCATTGTGTCCCATGCCACCAATGGAGAGGCTGTGCCTGCATTAAATTGTATGAACTCCGACAAATTCTTATTAACTAATGTTACGTAATCTTCATCCATAAATAATTGACGAGGGAAAGAGAATGGGCGCCTCTGATTTCTTACTGCACGTAAGTGAAGATGTAGCAATATGGGATTATGGTCAGATGTAAACTCTAGGACACACTTCCATGCTAGCAGCCTGTAACAAATTGTCATTGATAAAAGCCAAATCAATCCTGGAATATTGTTTGTGTGGTGCGGAATAGTACGTGTATCCTGGCACTGTTGGGTGTAATAACCTCCATGCATCCCTTAAGCAATGCAAGCAAGCTGATTTGAGGATAGAGGCCCTAACTTTTACCACTCTTGGAGAGGCTCGCTCATTGGTGGAATCTAAGGAATAATCCATTGTGCAGTTAAGATCTCCCATGACTAAAAGCTTCCCCCTCCATTCCAGTAATTCTAGAGTTAATCCATCTATCATATCATGTTTGTCAGCATTGGGCCCCTATATTGTGCAAAATACGTATTTAAATCCATTCAATGTAAGCTGCACAATTCCCCATCTACCCCTAGGATCAGCTGCGGCTTTAATTAACTTACATTCTAGTGATTTATCCACCAAGATAGTGACCCCCCGATGGAAACACTCCTGACAGCCCTGGGAGCCTCCACCCCCGACTCTGCTCAAGCTGCTCATTGCCCAATGATGGCCGCACCCCTCCCAAATTATAGAATCACCTGGGAGTAGCAATGAGAATGAAAAATTCAAATCTTTTTAAGAGATCCCCTCAAAAAGCAAAACAAGCCAGGGAAACCAATTTAACCCCTACTCTCCACCCAAAAAAGAAAGAGAAAAGAAAGGAAAGAGAGACAGCCCCTATCTCAAACAAGAAGAGAGACCACAATTCACCCCCTTATGCTAAACAGAGTCTGTGCTGCCTCTTGCTTCATAAAGCGGAACCACTTTTGGTCACCCTTGATAACCTTGAGCCTCGCAGATTCCTGCAAGAAGACCTGTGCCCCAGCAGCTTTTTTTGGGTATATAGATTGCCGCAACTTCCAGCGCCTGTCCATTGTAGGTTTACAGAAATCTGACCGGGCTGATAATGACATTGAGTCTACCATCACTGGAGCTGCTGGGCGAGCTTTGATAGAAATGGCTTGTTTTAACAAGAAATTGCCAATATAAATCAATATAGGACTAGGATTAGCTGCCGTACTAGTTTCAGCAATATTTGTTTTAACAGAATGATTAATAGGAAGTGTGCGTGCTCTCTGAATTTGCAAGTACAGGTCCCAAACAGACACATTTGGGAATGCCTTTCCGAACAGCTGCACAAGGAACTGACACAGGTCATCCCTTCTTTTCCTTCTGGTATGCCAAATATACGCAAGTTATTCCACCTTTGCCAATTTCCAGATCTTCAATTTTAGATTGCCCTAAATCCAGATGACGATTGTGGCCTTCTATAGGTTTCTTAGCTTCTGATCCAGCGTTTTCCATATCGGAGACCCTTTGTTGAAGTTCCACCACCTCTGTAGACACAGCAGATATTTTACTGGTAAATTCCGTCAGTGAGCGCTGAATAGCTATATTATCCATTCAGAGTTGTGCGGAATGTTGTGCTTCTGCCCGCTGACCCTGCAACATCTGCAATATAGTAAACAATGTTGGCTCCTGCTCACTGCCTTAGCCAAATGGGTCAGAAATAGCTGTGGGTGGGGAGCAGGCAGTAGGGGCTTCTCCTGGTGAGTAAAGGCTAGACTCAAGGGAGACCAGGTTTTCTGGGCTGCCAATGGTCAAAGAAGATGGATCTGCAGAGCCTTGTTTGCCCTTCTTAGCATGATTTGGAGAGTCTGCTGAGGCAGTGGATAAGCCTGATATTAATACCTTGACTTTGCCTTTTGACTTGACCCAACCCTGTAATGGGCTACCTTTGGCAGCCTTGTGCACTGTCTGATTCTTTTGTCATGTGGGGGTAGGTTTGCCACCCTGACCTTTCGATAATTCTCGTGGCCTCGTCATACCACCTAAAGTGTTTTTAAGTGGCAGCTCATCAGCTCATCAGCTCATCAGTTCTTCTACAAGCTTCAACATCCACCTCTTCTAGTATACTCGTATCTGTGTTTGTATTACCTACACCAGAGGTACTAGTAAAAGTTTCACTGCATACTCTAGACAGTTGCAGGCAATTAGAAGCTGTTGTGCCAGATGCAATTATAGAGGCTGCCATTGAGACACCCACAAGAGGTTGGCTAACCCTATCCATCTGGGCTTGTATGCTCTGTGGCAGAGTGGAAGCCGCAATATGGAAACCTTCCTGCCCTTCTCCTGCCCCCATGCTGCTGCTAGAACCATTGCCTGCTCCAAACTCCAAGTCAATTGAGCCCTTTGGCCCCTTATTACTCACAGTTTCTGAAGCCTTCCCAAGAAGCAGATGATTGGCATGCAGTAACAGTGCACCACCTTCTTCCTCTCCTGCAACATTGTTGCCCTCTGAGGGAATCATCAAAGTATCCATATTTCCAGCTGGGGCAGCAGCCATTAACATGTCAGCAGGCAAGGACTCATCTTGTGTGGTCCCTCTGGTATATGCCTGCAATTTGCAGTCTCTGATTTAAGTAACTTCAGTATTGGTCACCCCATAGAAACTTCCGAAGTGTCATTCTGGGTTGTGCCCTCTGCTCCAACGTTGTTTACCTCAACGCAAACCTTGGCCGGGCTGCAGGCCCCTCTTCCTCCGCGATTGACATTTGTATGAGGCAGCGCCATTTGTAACTGATTAACTGATTGGACTTCTTTTGTATCAACCGCCATCAAACTTCTGAAGAGGAGGAGTGCTGAGAGTCCGCTCTGTTCCCACCTGAAATGTTGCCACATTTGCCGTTAAAAAAATGGGTACGGAGGATAAAGTGTGTCACAAGTAAATTACACTGGTGGGCCAGTGCTGATGCTCTTGTGATACAGCCTTGTTGTAGATGGCAAAAGTCACACACGAATGGCTGTAGGGTGGGATGCAAATCGAGTATCCACCTAAGATGCTTCCATACTCGCTGTCAAAAACCAGCAAAAAACCCAGGCTTCAACAACGAAAAGCTCTCTCAGCGCGGGCGGGGAGTTTACTTCATCAAAAGCCTCATAGCCTCAGTGCAAGGAGGGAAGCTGCAGCCATCATCGGAGCCTCGATGTAAAAAGAGGAGTGCAGCCAATATCAGGTGCGAGCGTGGGAGAGGACGAGCGCTGAGAAGTCCGCTCCGTCCCCACCTAAAACACTGCTGTGTTCGCCACCTTAAAAACATAGCCTTGAGTGCCGCCCCTAGCTCTCTCAATGTGGGTGGATAGTTCACTTCATCCAGAGCCTCATCCGGAACCTTAGTGCGAAGAGAGGAGCCACAGTCAGCATCAGGCGCGAGCATGGGAAAAGCACAGAGGCTGGTCTCCCTGCGGCGAGCTCAGCCCACCATCTTCCCCAACCCTTTCTGCTCTTGACCTTATTAATTGAGCCACATGAGGGTTACAGGCCTGTGTGACATGGAAAAACATACTGCCTATGGATCTATCTTGTGGCAAATGGACTGTAACTCTTTCAAGCACGAGACAGTTAATAATTCTTCTAAATTGGTATGTCTCTTACACTATCACACAGAAGTATGGAGGCATATCACATAAAGTGGGCACTGCAAGTGCTGATTTAAAACAGACCCCAAACAAAGGTTTGAGCTGACTGATGAGTTGATTCATTCCTTAAATAGAAGAAGAGCTGCAGCCGGGTATTTTACCACCATGGGCAGTGCTAAATGGTTTCTTGTCACAAGAACTTTAAAGGCATCTGCTGGATTTGGCTGAAAATGTAGCACTGAGGAATACAAGAAAGTGATAGGTGGAATGCTTTAATTAATCTGAGCCACTGGTAATTACTCGAAGGTGCATCCAAATCTATTGTTTTTTTTGTCCAGCTTGGCACCTTGGAAAGCCTTATGCAAACCATTCGTAGTCCTGCTCCAATAGGAACAGCACAGACCAAAATGCCAGATCAGGTTCCCTCTGAACGGAAACACGAGTTCTCCCTAACTAGTTTTGGCCTAGTTAGGCCTTTACAGCTTGAGGTCTGTGGCAAATGTGCCTCTAGTTAAAGTTGGACTTTCCAAAGTGGTCCTGTTGCTGCTAGTTTACCTCAATTAGTACTCCCTAGTGGTGTAAAATATATTTTCTGCTTCCACTAATATTATTTTGCTTCAGAGTTAGCAAGCCATTTCCTTTCCTACACCAGGATTCTGGAATAAAATCTTCATTTCATAGTGGGGTAAATCTTTTCTCTTAAAATTTCAAATGGATCTGAAAAACTGCTTTTTTACAGCATATTCTTTTTTCCGAGGGTTCGTTTTTAGCGTATTTCCTGCTGCAGAAAAATCCTTGCTCTCTCATTCACTGGTCAATATTTTTGTATTATTGCTGTTTGCATAGAACGGGTACAACATGGGAAAAAATAGCTCATTTTTTTTCCAGATATATTGCATTATGTTATATTATATGTTATTGTATGTTAATAATATTTGTAAAGCTCTAGTTCATCAAATGTTTCATGGTGATAGCAAGAAGCAAGAACAATGTAGGTAGCAAAAGTGAAACACACACACACTGCCAATTTATGTTAGACATAGCACAGTAACATCACGAGAACGTGTACTGCACAGGTAGCAGTAGTGCAAACGTATTCAATGTACAAATAATTTATGCAGTGTGGAAGACAGCAGTTCAGGTCCAGTGGCGGCTGCTAAGGAACAGGGGTGGCGGGCAGCATGCCCTAAGGTAACTAGAAGTCGCGCCCCTGCCATGAAATAATAAGTACCCCACATATTACATCACTCATGACATCTTCTATCACTGCAACATTTGCTGTAAAATTATTGATGAGAAACTGTGCATGGCAGGGGCACGAGTTATAGTTACCTTAGGGCACGAGTTATAGTTACTTGAGATAACTCTAACTGTAACTGCTGAATTATTATGGTTTTATGTGTGTAAAATCTGAACCTAACTATAAAGTCCCTGGTACCCTTGTTTTTTCAGTGAATATACATATATATATTCACTGAAAAAACCATAGGTTTCAGGCACGTTATAGTTAGAAATTAGCATTTAAAAAACCTTAGAAATTCACTGAAAAAACCATAGGTTTTAGGGAAAGTTATAGTTAGTTGGACATTGCACTCGTACAAAACCATAGAAATTCCCCTGTTATAGTTAGTTCAGCTAACTATAACTCGCGCCCGCAATGCACTGCTGATGACGTCACATATTACATCACTCATGACATGGTCAGTGACATCACTGATGACAACACTGATGACATCATCCAGTCACTGTGTGTTTCTGTAAAGTTTAAATATGTTTTATATATATGCCAAGGTGTATTGCAGAATGAGTGGGTGTATAAGTGTCTGGATGGATGATTTAGTAGGTGCGTGACTGACTGTATAAGTGAGTGATTAAATGTGTCTTACTGAATGCATGGGTTAGTGACTAAACTGTGTGAATGTCTGTAACAGTCTGTCTGTTGTTGTGTAAGCTGCTGCATGGGTTGGTCAGTAGCTACATGAGTGTCTATGTCGGTTATTCATTGGTTGCTTGAGAATTTGTATGGGAGACAGAGTGTGTGTGTGGGTGGGTGTGAGGTGTGTGACTCTGCATAGATGTGTGAGTGGTTGATTCACTGGGTGCATGGGTTCTAGAGTGCATGTGAAAACAGCTGTATGGGCGGGTGAGTGTGGTATGGGTGTGTTGGTTAGTGAATGGATGTCTCAGAGGTACATGTCCAAGTAACTACATAGGTAAAAGGCAGTGTATGTGAGAGTTGGAGTATACAAATGACTATACGTGAGAGTCAGTGATTGTGAGAGTGGCTGTATGGATGAGTGTGTACTTGTATCAGTGATTATATAAGAGAGTAAGTATGCGTTAGTATCTGTATGAATAAGTGAGGTGGTGTGTGTATAACTGTATAGGTGAGTAAATGGGAGTGTGATTGATTATTTGCATGACTGACTAGGTGTGTGATTAACTCCATGGATGAGTGGCGGTGTGTGAGTGTCTGCATAGGGATATGAGTGCATATGATAGTGTTGTATTGATGAGTGACTGCATGTATGAGTGATTGTATGGGTGAATGAGTGGATGTGTGTGTAGACCTAGGAATCAGTGAGTGCGCATGTAGTAACTGGTATTGGTGTGTCGATGGTTTTGAAAATGGTAGTCTGTATTTTACAGTGGGTGTATCAAAGGTTATATTAGAGTGTGAGGAGGTGCATCAGATTATCACGTGGATGATGTCATCAGTTATGTCATCAGTGATGTCATTTGAGATGTCATCAGTGATGTCATCAGTGATGTCACTGACCATGTCATGAGTGATGTAATATGTGACGTCATCAGCAGTGCATTGCGGGGCGCGAGTTATAGTTAGCTGAACTAACTATAACGGGTGAATTTCTATGGTTTTGTAGGAGTGCAATGTCCAACTAACTATAACTGTCCCTGAAACCTATGGTTTTTTCAGTGAATTTCTAAGGTTTTTTAAATGCTAATTTCTAACTATAACGTGCCTGAAACCTATTGTTTTTTCAGTGAATTTCAATGGTTTTTTAAATGCTAATTTCTAACTGTAACTTCCCTGAAACCTATTGTTTTTTCAGTGAATTTCAAAGGTTTTTTAAATGCTAATTTCTAACTATGTACAAAGAGGAGGGTATGCTGTTCCTAAAGTGGAGTAGGAGACAAGTGTAGAGAGATACGTCTCGTTACCTCGTGGGGGTTGCCCACTGAGGTGGAATGGGGAGGGAAATTCCTCCTTTCGGAACTAGGGTCCTCACACACCCAGCCAGCTAGGGGTCATGCTTCATCATTGGGCCTGCTCCTCATCGGGTCGGCGCTGCAATACCCGACGGGCACCCAATGAGGGGCTCTTTAGCGGAGATCTTTTGTTCCTGCCGTTTGGTGCAGTGTGGGTGAGGGGCCTAATTCGTGTAGATGTAGTGTAGGGGTGAGATAAGTGATTAAAACAGGTCAGTTAATCCTGGTACAAATTTATTCTGGTAGGTAAACTACCTGATTAAAAACTACTGAGTAGGGGAAGTCTGTCCACTACTCTCAATAGGTCAACATGTTTCTTGCCTTCGAAGTCAGGAGGATCAGTGGCAATTCTTCAGGACCAATGTGGGTGGTGTTCCGGCGGCAGGGGTAGGTTACGAGACGTGCATTCCAAGGATTGCAGGACAACACATTTTTGTCCATGTTCCCGCCGGATACTGATGAGGCATAACTTTAAAACTATTTAGGTTCCTCGACCCTGTAGGGATTGACCTACAGCGTTACGACGTGGGAGGTAGGGTTCACCTCACCATGGTGTGTAGATAGTTTTAATTATCACATTGGTCCTGAAGAATTGCCACTGATCCTCCTGACTTCAAAGGCAAGAAACATGTTGACCTATTGAGAGTAGTGGACAGACATCCCCTACTCAGTAGTTTTTAATCAGGCAGTTTACCTACCAGAATAAATTCGTACCAGGATTAACTGACCTGTTTTAATCACTTATCTCACCCCTGCACTACATCTACACGAATTAGGCCCCTCACCCACACTGCACCAAACGGCAGGAACAAAAGATCTCCGCTAAAGAGCCCCTCATTGGGTGCCCGTCGGGTATTGCAGCGCCGACCCGACGAGGAGCAGGCCCAATGATGAAGCATGACACCTAGCTGGCTGGGTGTGTGAGGACCCTAGTTCCGAAAGGAGGAATTTCCCTCCCCTCTCCACCTCGGTGGGCAACCCCCACGAGGTAACGAGACGTATCTCTCTACACTTGTCTCCTATTCCACTTTAGGAACAGCATGCCCTCATCTTTGTACATTGTTTTGGGCATGTATGCTGGACCTGAAAAAAGCCCATTGGTCCACTCTTCTTGATATATAATTTCTAACTATAACATACTAGTCACGTTTCCAGAGTGGTGGAGAAAGGTGAGCCTGGCCTTCGAAACACCTCTTAGCAATCCCACTGTGTGGGAATTACTGAGGTAACAGGAGGAGTAGTTAGCCCCCAACGTCAACCTTGGGGGCCAACTCATCCCTTTTATTACCACCAGTAAGTCCCACACAGCAGGATTGCTAACTTCTTATATCAGGCCCCGCCCCTCCCTGCACCACTGTGCAAACGTGCTCCCTAGCACGTTGTGAGTTGGGGGATTAAGTCCCTTGAATCCTGAGGGTCCTTGGGGGCCAACTAGCCCACCAGGTACCTCCACTAAGCGGCACAGAGCTGCTTTGCAGAGAGGTGGTCCAAGGCCACGCCCTTTTTGCACCTCTCTGCAATGCAGCTCTGTGGCGCTTTCTGGACGTACCTGTTGGGCTAGTTGGCCCTCAGGGACCCTCAGGATTGAAGGGATTTAATTCCCCATCTTAAAACGCGCCACGGGGCCTGTTTGCACACATGTCACCTGAAGCCCCGCCCCCTCCCTTCACCACTGTGCAAACGCGCCCCGTGGCGCGTTTTTAAGTTGGGGGATTAAGTCCCCTTGAATGCTGAGGGTCCCTGGAGTCCAACTAGCCCACCATGTACTTCTAAAAGCGCCACAGAGCTGCGTTGCAGAGAGGTGTAAAGGGGCGTGGCCTCTGTACACCTCTCTGCAACGCAGCCTCTGCGCATACTGGAGGTTCCTGGTGGGCTAGTTGGCCTCCAGGGACCCCAGCATTCAAGGGGAATTACCTTTCTTAAAACGCGCCAGGGGCGCGTTGCAGAGTACTGCTGGGAGGGGCGGGACCTCCGGCACGATGCCGGTCGTTTAAAAAAAAAAATTTAATGGGAGGGGGCTGCGTGGCCCCCTTCCCTTGGCCACTTTTGGCCCCGGGGACCCCATCCCCTGGGGCCTGAGCATTTTTTTTTTTTTTTTAAATAAAATAAAAAAACGGGCCTTCCCTGGGCCTGTATTAGCCCTGGGACCTGCATCCCCGGGGCATGCCCTCGATTTGTATTTTTACATTTGGAGGGGGCTGCGTGGCCCCTTCCTCAGGCCATTTAAGGCCCCGGGACCCCATCCTCCGGGCCGGCCTTGCCCTTTTTTTTTTTTTTAAATTTTTTTTTAATTTGGGAGGGGGCTGCATGGCCCCTCTCCCTGGCCACTTATGGCCCCGGGGACCCCATCCCCGGGCCTGGCCTCTGGTTGGGGACTGTGGGGGTCCCCAATCCCCCACAGTCCCAGCTGGCTCCCCGCCTCCTGCGCGAGCCGGCATTGCTTTTCACATGGGGAGCAGCTAACATGCTGCTCCCCATGTGGAAAGCTAATTGAGTTTGCACTTTGAAAGAGAGAGCAGGTTTCCTGCTCTCTCTTTCAAAATGCAAACCAAGTTTGCATGACAGGACGGGAGCCGCGAGGCTCCCGTCCTGTCATAGCAAACTACAGTGTCCCGGGGTAGGCACACCGGGACACTGCAGGAGCCGGCCCTGGGGGTGGCAGTCCCCAGGGCCATCAAGGGCTCCAGGAGTGCACAGCCCCGGGGAGGTGGTGGTCCCCGGGGCTTTGGGGGTCCGTAACGGACCCCCATATTCAAATCTTTAGTGCCCCGGGGAGGTGGCGGTCCCCGGGGCGTGTGGGGGGGCTGGAGCCCCCCCAAACAGGTCAAAAATTTAAAAAAAAGAAGCCCCGGGGGGTGGCGGTCCCCGGGGCTGCGGGAGGGCCAAGAGCCCTCCCGAACCATTATTTTTTCAAAGCCCCGTGGGGTGGTGGTCCCCGGGGCTTGGGGGGCCTTAGAGGCCCCCCACATTAAATTTAAACCCCCCCAACCATGCCCCCGGGACTTGGCCCACCCGGGGGCAAATTAACATAGAAGCGCGGGAGACGCGCTTCGATTTTTTTATTTTTCGGCGGGATTCGCGCACCCTAAGCGCATCCCGCCGATTTTTAAAAAAAATGCTTTTTTCTGCCCAGGGGTCCTTGTGAGACCCCCTGAGCAGACCTAGGGGTCAGGGTGTTTCTACCCTGCCCCCTTTGTGCGTTTTGCGCACTTGTTTCTTTTTTTTTCTCGGCGGGATCCGCGCACCCTGAGCGCATCCTGCCGATTTAAAAAAAAAAATGCTTTTTCTGCCCAGGGGTCCTTGTGGGACCCCCTGAGCAGAGCCTAGGGGGTCAGGTGTTTCTACCCTGCCCCCTTTGTGCTTTTGCGCACTTGTTTTTGTGCCTCGGTTCTACCGAGGGACAAAATGGCTGCCAACACTTCCTGGTTTGGAGTGTTGACAGCCAGCTGACAGCCAATTAGCTTGCAGCTCGTGATCGGGACGGTGCGCGCAGGGTGCGCTGAGGGTACGCGGACCCTACTCGGCCATAGATATATATGTGATTTTACTTTTGATTTTCTCAGGAACTACTGAACGGATTTACACCATTTAAGCAAAAGGCACCAGTCTGAACCAGGGCTACTCTTTGCCAAATTTGGTGTAATTCCGTTCAGCAGTTCGGGCTGGTAGCTGCGACTAAAGCTTCTTATGGAAAAATGAATGGGAAAACGCGTTTTGGGACCCCCTTTCTCGGCCCCGCTTGACAAATCATCCGAGACTTTCAGGGTAGGAGCGGACGGAGCGCCCACAAGTTGGAAACTTTGCGAAGATTGTCAACCGGCGCAACGTTATTTCAAATAGAATGTCGCGGATTTCCTATGGATAATAGGTCCTAACTATAACTATCTACTGGCGACCGCCAGTAGATAATATATATATATATATATAGATTATCTACTGGCGGTCGCCAGTAGATAGTTATAGTTAAAACCTATTATCCATAGGAAATCCGCGACATTCTATTTGAAATAACGTTGGCGCCGGTTGACGAATCTTCGCGAAAGTTTCCAACTTGTTGGGGCGCTCCGGTCCGCTCCTATCCTGAAAGTCTCGGGTGATACGTCAAGCGGGGCCGAGAAAAAGGGGGTCCCAAAACGCGTTTTCCCATTCATTTTTCCATAGGAACCTTTAGTCGCAGCTACAGCCCGAACTGCTGAACGGAATTACACCAAATTTGGCAAAGAGGTAGCCCTTGGTTCAGTGTCGTGCCTTTGCTTAAATGGTGTAAATCCGTTCAGTAGTTCCTGAGAAAATCAAAAGTAAAGTCACATATATATCTGGGCGGAGCCTAACCACACATGTCATCGTGAGATCTGATTGGCTGTCAGCACTTCATCCTGGAATTGCTGGCAGCCATCTTGGGACCAATATAAATGATAGTACCTCATTGAAATGCATTGTAGTGAATAGAAGATTTTGAGGGTCACCAAAAGGAGAACTATAAAGTGATAACAGGTGATAACAGGCTTTAGTTACATTAGAATTTATTTGTTGATGGTACCATACTAATTTTAGGAATTGTGGTGTATTCTAAGGTGATTTTACCATGTGAAAAACCTTCTGCTGGGATATCATGAATCATGTTTGAGAGAACACTATTTTCTCATGCTTGTCCCATGGAGGTTTGGAAGGTGCTCCAGAAGCTAAAATGAGAGCATATTTTCTGTAAATTCACATTATCTTTCTCACTCATGTGAGAATGAAGTCTGACATTCTCAGTAAAACATGTACATCCAACAAGGGCAGAGACTGTCAGTTGATTCCTTTGTGTTCTACTGCAGCTTCCCAGAGTGTTCTAAAGAACAACTAGAGTGCTAACAGCCTTACTTATGACAAAAGTATGGCACACCTGAAGCCATCTTGATTGGAATAAACTGGTAACACTTAAACAATTTAATTTAAAAAGGAACAAAATGATGGGGTTCATTTTGTCATAGAAATTATGGTTAGTGCTGTAGAAAGAAAAATTAGGACATGTTTCAAGTGTGATCTCAAATATCTTCCTGTTATATTTCAACAGGAGCAGCCTGCCAGTTGATGCCTTTGTGTTCTACTGCAGCTTCCCAGAGTGTTCTAAAGAACAACTAGAGTGCTAACAGCCTTACTTATGACAAAAGTATGGCACACCTGAAGCCATCTTGATTGGAATAAACTGGTAACACTTAAAACATTTAATTTAAAAAGGAACAAAATGATGGGGTTCATTTTGTCATAGAAATTATGGTTAGTGCTGTAGAAAGAAAAATTAGGACATGTTTCAAGTGTGATCTCAAATATCTTCCTGTTATATTTCAACAGGAGCAGCCTGCCAGTTGATGCCTTTGTGTTCTACTGCAGCTTCCCAGAGTGTTCTAAAGAACAACTAGAGTGCTAACAGCCTTACTTATGACAAAAGTATGGCACACCTGAAGCCATCTTGATTGGAATAAACTGGTAACACTTAAAACATTTAATTTAAAAAGGAACAAAATGATGGGGTTCATTTTGTCATAGAAATTATGGTTAGTGCTGTAGAAAGAAAAATTAGGACATATTTCAAGTGTGATCTCAAATATCTTCCTGTTATATTTCAACAGGAGCAGCCTGCCAGTTGATGCCTTTGTGTTCTACTGCAGCTTCCCAGAGTGTTCTAAAGAACAACTAGAGTGCTAACAGCCTTACTTATGACAAAAGTATGGCACACCTGAAGCCATCTTGATTGGAATAAACTGGTAACACTTAAAACATTTAATTTAAAAAGGAACAAAATGAGGGGTTCTTTTTGAAATAGAAATTATGGTTAGTGCTGCAGAAAGAAAAATTAGGGCATGTTTTAAGTGAGATCTCAAATCCTCTTCTATTTCATTAGAAAATTCTGACATGCAGACTGAAACAATCACTTTCAATACCAGCAGCAGACTACCAGTTAACTCCCTGGTGAGCAGTAGCTTTACTCCAGTGATCTAATGAGCAACTAGAGTGCTAACATTCTGAATTTATGGCAGATGTGAGACACATCTGAATGCCTTCTTGATGGAATCAAAGTAAAAACTGAAAGCATTTCCTACTGAGGAGACTGCAGTAAATGAAGAAATTAGGAAACTTCATAACAAAGAAGTCTTCCAAGATGGCCACCAGCGAAAAAAGAGCCCAAATGTAGCACAAATATTACCCAGATGTAGCCCACATATAGCCCAATGACAAAAGTGTGCAAAACACTTTTTATTTTTAGTTTTTTGCAGTTTTATGTAGTGCAGACTGGTCAGGTATTGGAGCATTGCATCTTAAAACATGACCCCCTACACTACAAAAACACCACTGCACTACCTTAAACCCTAAAACACTACCCCCAGCACGACCCCTACACTACACAAGCACCACTGCACTATCCTAAACCCTAAAACACTACCCCCAGCACGACCTCCTACACTACCCAAACACCACTGCACTAACCTAAATCCTAAAACACTACCACCAGCAAGCAATACGTAACTGAACGAAGCA